>ML810185.1:176541-192577 GCA_009831015.1 Picea engelmannii
TCACTCTATGGTGAGAGTGACTTATTCAGCATCATATTACTCAGATGAAGTATGGTTACGAAAGATGATGCAGCTGATAGTAATGGTGATGCTCATGATCTAGTCATGAAATAGTCTAGATGACTATATTGATGCTACCGGGTAAATGGTATGTTTTGTTCTCAAGTCCATTACTTGTAAATACCTCTCTAGCTAGGAGGGAGTGTTAATATTATGGTAGTTGCGGGAGGTATTTACCTCTACATGTGAACCTGACGAGAATAGAAGACTCCGGGAAGCAAGAGAAACCCTAATGAATTGGATAATAACCCTAGAAGCCTTGTCGGCTCAAGAATATAATTTATATTAGGCTATTAGCCTCCAAGAGAAGAAGTCGGCCAGAATTAATAATAATATACTGAACAGACACCTACCTAGAAGGAGAAGTCGGCCCCAGTAAACTGGCAGGATTACTATAAATACAGGGCGCTAGTTTCTCTTTTGTCATATCTCAGGACTGCAGTTTTCCCAGTTGATGCACACTGCAGGTGTAGCTGGTGCGCAGGTTTGGAGGAGGGTTGCAGGTGCAGTTGTAGCAACAGCAAGTTTCAGTATTTGGCTTGGATATCTCTTGGCTAGGGTTTGGACTATCTGATAGGATTTTTGTGATGCGCTATCCTTGGGGAGAGATGCGTTGCTCTTTGTTTGGCTATCTAACCTAGGGTTTACTTCCAGAGGAATTATCAGGTCAAGGTTAAGGTGCTCGGAGGGAGGCTTCGGCCTGTGGTTAGGAGACGAGGGTATCGTCGTGGTAAAACGAGCACACAATCCTTTATATTCTAACACTGGTGAGCATGATCGTGCAATTACACCATGGTGTCCATTTTTGAGTAATTTTTCATGTTGTTAGAGCTTATCACTTTAGAGGGCTTCCCTTGGATACCTATGAGTTCAATTTCCTTACCTTATGTGGAAAATCTCATGAAAAGTTCCTAAAAAATAAGAGTCATTGTTCCCAATGATTGTAACCATTGGACCCCCAACAGAACATCAACACCACTCATTTGGATTGCAATCACGGACTATCTAATAAATACTCCCCCGTAGTGAGCTTAATACTATGGCACTTCCCTAAACAATTTATGGTACCTCCATCTACAATCATTACTTAATACTTTTGTGCTAGATATGTAAAGCAATTGAGAAGTTTTACTAATTTAAAATTAATGAAGTTATGAGTACTACCATAAACAATCAACATTGTTAAATTTGTATTTTTGATATATCCTTCTATCTTGAGGGTTTGTGGAGTACTAATGCCAACCAATGCATGAAAATATATGGTTGTAGTCTCTTATACTTCTAGATCTTGTGATGGCTCCAATTATTTATCTTCTTCCTCTTCATAGTCTATGCAGAATAATTTATTCTCACTGCCTTATTGTACTTGCTATCACAATTGAAACATAGTCCCTTTTCTTTTCTTTTATCCACTTAATAAGGTGTCAACCTTGTAGGTTGAGTGAGGCTAGGAGAGTGAACATGGTGCTCTCTATAGTTGTTAATGTCCTGATATGGATTATGCTAATAATGAAATGAGATATAAAGGAAAATATAGTAGAAACACAAAAATACAGTGAAAACCAACTTCTATTAATGAGTAAAATAGCAAAACATTGTAGAACACAAACTTGGCTAGAATGGGGTATCTTATCTCTGAAGAGAAAGAGATGTTGGCTACTTTGTCTCTAAAGAGAAAGAGATGTTGGCTATGCTTCATTCGCAACAAGATTTACATCACACTCCATTGCATGCTTAAAGTACCTCCACCTCAATTATATATGAGAGAGTAAGGGGAGAATAATTCCCATGATGCATGTGGGATAAATTTGTCTAAGTTTACAAAATTCCATAGGCATGTAAAACAATAGGACTTCTTGGGTGGTCACCCATCCCAATACTACTCTAGATTGAGCGTGCTTAACTGCAGAGTTTTAATGGGATCCAATGCATTAATGCTATGTTGTAGGCATGTACATAAGACCACTAGGAAATCATTACATGATGTCTGCAATTAATAAATGGAGATGGAATTACATTATATTTCCCATCAAAAGGGTGAATATCACAGTTTATCAAAACCATAGGCTCGAAAACATTGATTCAGTGAAAAAGGTGGATGGCCATCGAGATTCACCTGGATCATTCCTTCCCCTTTATGAAGCAATGGTCCCCATCGTGTCAAGTTCCCTCGAGAGATGGGGAAACTTTTGTGGAATCTAAACTTTGGTGAGCCACTTGCATTTTTGAAGTAGTTTTCATGCTTGTACTTTTCCTATGGAAGGATGCATGAACCTATTGGTGGAGGTGTTGGATATGTTCAACAAGTATGGCTACATGATCCATCGTAGTTTGAGTGTGGGTGGACTCTATCAATGAATATGCAACAAGAAGAGCTATATCAATGGGGGATAATGGTTGGAACCCTAAGCATACCTGAAAAGGGTCATGGCCAATAGAGTTATACCGAATATATGGAATACTTTGATTCTCTTGAAGGGAGCATCTATAGATTGGACCATTGGTTAAGGGAGCACCCGACACCAAGTCAATGGAATGTGGGACATGGTAGTGCAGAGGCACCCCCATGGGTGAATCAAAAATATATCTATGATCCTCTACAATCTTTTTGACTTGCTTCTATTGGACAGAAAGGTCTTGGATCGAGGTTATAATGGCCGCAATGAACTTTTGTTCACCTTCTAATTGGATCGTGGAGAGGGAAAACTTTGTGGTTTGAGAGAATACTTTGTGGTGGTGTTTTGTTGAGATCAATGAAGTGGCAGTAGGCGAAGCTACCTCTGGTACCTTATAGAGATGACCTCCTAGAGTAATAATGACAATGTGTGGTTTAGACTCATACATAGCGTGATGTTTCCACATATATGGTTATCCTAAAAGAACATCACAGAATTAAAGTGGGGAAACATCACACAATACCTCATCCTTGAAGGGCTTGATGTCATAGGAAATGTAATACTACTGGCTAACGCAGATGTCTTGTCCCTAGCGCAACCACCAGATGGTGTATGTTTGGGGGTATGGCATCATTGGCAGCTTCAATATGTTGGACTGAGATCAGGTTATTTTGACTCTCGTTGTCAACAATGAAATGTAGTGGGGCCCCCTTTACCCACATATGCGAGTAGAAGAGGTGCTCCCCCTCCTCGGGACCCTCTAGTTCTTTTGGTTGTATTGTTGTGGCTGCAATGGTAGTAGTGGGTTCTGCATCGATGATTTGTTTCCCTTTATTGTGCTCTGAATCCGAGTCTGAGTTAGGTTCTGATTCATTTTCTTTGAGCTCAAACACAAATGTTTGTTTCGAGTGACATTCATCGGTGTTGTGCCAGGGGCTTTTGTGGAATTCACACCAATTTTCAAAGTCTTTCTTAGACTTCCCATCACCCTTATTAGCCAGTTTCTTGGACTAATTTTCTTGAGATTGACTCTCCTTGCTTTGTCCTTTGTTCTGTGAGTTGGGGTTGACTTTTCCATGCTTCTATTGTGGCACATTTTCAAACCTGAACTCCTGCTTACTCCACTACTTGAATTTCTACTCAATTTTTATTGCATATCGATAAGCATATCCCAATGAAGATATGTCCAAGAAGTCCATATTTGTTTGAATATACCTATGCATACCATTGCGGTACTTCAAAACTAGGTGTCGCTCAAAGTATTTGATACCCAACTGTGAGTGCGAGTTATGAAAGATGTTAGTGTACTCTGGCACCATTTGGTCTCTTTTCTGATGTAGAGTCGTCCATCTCATGTACAGGTCATCATAGTTTCCGAAAGGGTAGAAATACTCCTTGAGGGAATCTACAAAGGTCATCCAAGTGATTTCTCTCCCAAATGGCCTATATTCATTAGCGGTGTACCTCTCTTAGTAACCATCCCACTAAGCTCTAACATGGGGAAGGGCTTTAAGGAGCGTGAAGGTGATATTTTCGCTATTGGAAAATTTTTGGATATAATAATAACCTTCTAGCATATTCAACCATTTTTCTAGAGCATCTGCATCTAGTTATCCTTCAAATAAGGGGATATCAAAATTGACTTGTACCTTGAAGGGTGTTGCACCTATGAAATGGTTGCATGTCAAAGATGCCTCAGTTGCCATCGGTAGTCGTTGCAAGATCTGATCAAATTTATCCATCATTTAATTCCTATGTTGCATGAGGGATTCCTTGAGCAACGCCTTGAAAGGGTCTTCTATTTAGTCATCTCTCTTTTCTTTCACCATGGGATGTTGCTTGGGCTAGCAAGAGCAGTTTTCCTCGAGCAAAAATAGCTCAAGACCCAACTCTCTATACCCTGACCTAATCGAGGACATGCTCTAAGAAACAAAAAGGAGCATATTGATACCACTAATATGGATTATGCTAAGAATGAAATGAGATACAAAGGAAAATATAGCAGAAACATATAAATACAGTGAAACCCAACTTCTATTAATGAATAAAATAGCAAAACATTGTAGAACAGAAACTTGGCTATAATGGAGTAGCTTATATTTGAAGAGAAAGAGATGTTGGATACTTTATATATGAATAGAAAGAAATGTTAGTTATTTTATCTCTAAAGAGAAAGAGATGTCGACTACTCTTCATTCACAACAAGCTTTACATCACACTCCATTGCATGTTTAAAGTACCTCCTTCACCTCAATTATATATGAGAGAGTGAGAGGAGAATAATTTTCATGATGAATGTGGGATAATTTGGTTTAATTTTACAAAATCCCATAGGTATGTAAAACACTAGGACTTCCTGGGAAGTCACCCATCCCAGTACTACTCTATCCTGAGCATGCTTAATTGTGGAGTTATAATGGGATCTGGTGCATTAATGCTATGTTGTAGGCATATACATAAGACCACTAGTAAATCATTACATGATCTGTGTAATTAACAAATGGATATGGCATTACATTATATTTCCCGTCAAAATGGTGAATATCACGGTTTATCAAAACCACATGCTCGAAAACACTGATTCCATGAAAAAGGTGGATGGCCACCGAGATTCACCTGGATCATGGCCACTCTTATAGTAGCCATATTTTTACTTTCAAATTTCTTGACCACATTGAAAGCATGCTCTAGGGATTCATGTTTGAACATACACACCTCATGTTTAATTCTCTCCTTCAAAGTGCCCATAAAGAGATCTAAACAATTATCCTATGGAATGTTCTTTACCCTGAAGGCTTAGTTTCTGGAATTGATGAATGTGCTATGTAATTGGACCTCTTTGCCAAAGATTTATCAATTGACTAAAGAATGTATTTCTCTTAATCTCCCCATAATGTGCTATAAATTCATCTGTAAAAATGGACCAAGAGACAATGGAATCCTTTTTTTCATTCACAAAGCCATTGGTACCAAACAAATTGATCAACTTTTAAATACAATGATGCAAGATTTAGATTTTTAAATTTGGCACTTGGTGTAGATCAAAGAATTGATTGATACAAAATATCCATGTTACGGGATATTTACTATCAAATATTCTCATATCAATATTGGGAATTAAGTAGTTCATTGATGTCATGTTGAACCCCCGATGATGTAGATTGGAATGATGAATAATCATGAATATGGGACTCAACATTTATTTTCTCCACATTGTTCTCCCTATTTTCATGTTTTCCTTATGTCCCTATATCACCTTTAGGGAACTTCTCATTTAGGGTATGTAAGATCATGGTTGTCATGGAAATTTTTCAGTGTTCCATCTTTTCAGCCATGGAATTTAGTAATTGTTCAATGGAATTTTGTAATCGTTCCATCTTTTGATCCATTTCCCTTTTAAGTAATTCTTGCACATGTGAAAAATAAACCTTTTTCAACACAATATCACCCATTTCCTTAAATTGGTTCTCCAATTTTGATAGCTGGTTTGGTATCTCTTCACTTTCTTCATGAGTCATGGTTAAGATCTTTGGAGGTTTAATTGGTGTAGTATTTTTTGGAAAACCCTTTTCCATATGGGATAACAATAACATTTATCTACAATTATTCTATATTTAAGTTTACCACACTTTTTGAATCACCCATAACAAATCTTCCAATCACATTTATGTCAATTGTAAGTTACGTACCTTTAAAACCCTCATTTGGATATTGTTATGTAGGCTGATCTTGCACTTGATATAAATCTGAAATTAATGAACCTCTAATTTTGAAATTTTGGTCTATGGTAGCATGATATTTCTTCTTTGCAATATCATAGGTTTGACTAAATTATGAGGTGCCAATAAAAAGTTGTGGTTACTTTCCTAAAACTTCTTGTTTGTATCCCTTTCAAGAGAGCGAAATTGCACGCCTACCACGTGTCCAATTTTTCTGATATACTTCTAAATTTTTTACCAAAAATACTATGGTCTACCTTGTTTCCAAAATACATAGTGGCACTCAATTCAAACTTTCCTAGCTTTAGATATGGTAGTTGTACCACTAACGCCTATTTGAGATTAGTTTTAGGACTAGTCAAAAACCCTAAATTCCACAGTCTGCATTTCTAAAATTACAATGAATCAAAACTTAAAATTTATACCTAGGTACTCCACTATGTCTCCTCAGACTACTAAAAATTTCACAATCTTAATCTTCACCAAAAAAATGTTATGGTGAAAATCCCAAGATGACTTTTTTTAGACTAATTTTAAGACTAGTAAAAAACCCTAACTTCCACAGGTTATATATTAGAAATTATAGTGAACCAAAACCTGTAATTTTTACCAAAATTACTTTTCTATGTCTATTCAAGATCCTAAAAATTTCATTGTACGAAACTTCACCAAAAAAATGTATAGCAAAAAATCCAAGATGACTCGTTTGAGACTAATTTGAGGACTAGTAAAAAACCCTAACTTCCAAAGGTTATATCTCAAAAAGTATAGTGAGAAAAGACCTAAATTTTTTACCACAAGTACCTTGATGTGTCTCCTCAGGCTCCTAAAAATTTCATAGTTTGAAATTTCAATGAAAAGAATTATAGTGAAATTTTCAAGATGACTCGGTTGAAGAAGCAAAACCCTAGGCTCATATGCTCTAAAACCAAATGTTAGGAAACAAACACCCAAATACCCTAAAAATAGAAAGATAAGTAACTCCACACCTTGAGAATTATATAGAAGAATGAAATATAAGCCTCTTCGAGAGGGAAACCTTCTTTTACATTAGAACAAATGTACAAGATGAGATGATTCTAAAACTATATCTCCTTGGTATATATAGGAGACAAAGGGTATAATTACAATTAAAGGGTCTAGCCGACAACACTAAATTGATAATATAAATGTAATAAATCAATATCTATTGCTTTATATAGGGCTCAACATGGAGCTTTATTATTAACATTGGGATTTTTGTAGGGCTTAACATTTGCATCCTTTCCTTATTGGCTTATATAAGGATTTTGTTACAAAGTCTTGGAGATTTTGTGCTTCAGTAATTCATGTTGGTAGCATTGTCATATGCTTTCATGCCTTACCTAGATGTCATTATAATCCTTGTTCCCCCATTTTTTCAGTTATTTAGTTCTCATATAGTGCATTGATTGTTGCATTTGCTCCCATGCTTTCATTGGGCATTTTGGAATTAGAGTTGTATTAGCATCTAGTTCTTAATAGTGCTTTCTAGAATGCTCTACAAATATTCCATGGAACCAAATAAAACTCTTTTGCTACAACTCGTGTGAACTAGTGGATTAATTTTTTAATTAGCACATTGCTTCCAATTTATTTATTTGGTGTTCTAGGAAGATAATTGCATCCAAACATGCATCTATAGTATAATTGAATAGATGAAATTTCTGAAAATAATGTGTCTATGCTTGATAGGTGTATTGTATTTATTGAATCTTTCTAATGCATTAAAAATGCGTGGTCATAGAATAAATATTTTGTTGTGAGATCTTGCAGAATTCGTTTTGTGCTTTTAGAAAGGAATTTATACCATTCAACAATAAAGTGTTGCACAAGGTTATTGGGTTCATCGACCTATGCACCATGTTCATTGTGTTATGTTGTGGTTGTTACTGCTTGTTTTGGGATTATGGTTTTTGTTGGGCGATGGGAAAACATTTGAGAACAATATTAGCTCAAAACTAGTTTTTTCTTTGTTGCAATAGAGCTTTGGTAGCTATTCTAGGTTTTAGTGGGAATTGTGGAATTGGAGCTTTATCGACATCGAGTTATTGGAAGTGTTTGTTGGTTTGGTTCACAAATATTGTGTGACATGAGGTAAAATATTTCTCTCTTGTGTTGTGTTGTACTACTGTACCACAACAAAGCACCCTAGATTCATTCCACAACAAAAGTGTTTTTCCAAGACTTGTAGTTTTTTGCACAAAGTCATTAAGCCTCATTATACTATTGTCAATGAAATGAATTTTTTCGCAACACCTGGACACAAGCGATCTTTAAGCACTTTGTTTTGTTAACATGAGCTATGATTAGCTACCATGCAATGACATCCACCTAGGAAAATAAATATTGTTACTTTTTACTCCTATTTAGGAGTAATCTAGATTCAAGGTAGGATATTATGCTACAATGGTTATCTAGATTTTTTTTTCTATCGAGCAATGCCTAAATCAAGTATGAGAACACTATTAGCTTTTACTTCTAATACTATGCATCCATTCACACATGGTTATTCTAGTTTTTAGTTGCAGTGTTACATAGGTTGCTTATTCAACTTTTGGTTTCTATTTCCCAATACCTAAAACCATAGAGCATGAGTTTTATAGAACTATTTGATAAATTTCATTTAAAACTATACAACTACTAGAAATCATCTAAACACAATATCTAAATTCCACAAAACATCATATACAATCTCATTTATGATTATACAAACAAAGGGATCCTTGCAAAAGAGAAATTCCATTTCCAATGACCTTCAAACAAAGGGAAAAAGCCAATACTATTATTAGAAACACAAACTTTCTTTCATATATATAACACTTTTTGTCTCCATTATGAGGCATCATGCACATATCTCACAAGAACAAATAACGACAACACCCATCAAGCTACAATGTAGTGAACATCATATAATGAGCAAATAACATCCCAAGAATTGGTCTGCAAGGGAGCAAATCTTGCTCTTGTGCAAACAACACATTTTTTGTCTCCATTCAATTGTACCATGCATACATCAAACAAGATCACATATCAATAACACACAACAACTGATAAAAATGATCACATAGCAAAAAATCCCAAAAAAAACACAAATGCAACCAATGAATATCAAACACTCTAGCAAAAATCACTAATGTCTATGGTAAAAAATCTCTATTACCAAAATACAATAACTCTACAAACAAGAAATTGATATTCACAAGTTCTCAATAGCTATCACTACAATTTGAACTCCAACCTTTTTACTAGCTAGAAAAATTTTGTTACATAAAATATCTAAAGTCCATAGAACCATAAATTCAATTTCTATTCAAGATTCTACAAGAAAAAGGGGGGAAAAAGAAAATAAAAATCATTGAAAGAGAACTTTGTGTTTCTAGCAGTTTTGAAAAAAATGCAAATGCTAATCCCCTCGATAAAAACGCAATTTTACGTTTATACCAATAGGAAACATTTCTATTAAGAAAATTGCATAAGTTGTTTGTATACAATTTGCTACTAAGCCCAAAATATTAAACATGGAAATTTACGCTTATATCCATATAACAATCAAAACAATAGAGAAAAAGCCTCTCTTCCTCTCTTTTGTGGAGGCTATTATTGTTTCTACTAGCTTATGGTATCTATTGTGTGACATCGAAATGTTCGGGAACACTATTAGCTCATGAGTTTTTTTCCATGGCTTTGAGCAAGCTATCAAGATATGGTGGCTTTATTGTAGTGCAACTTCCACAATTATTTAGAGTTTTGGTGCGCATTGTGGAATTGGAGATATGTTGTCATCGAGTTGTTGGAGATGTTTGTTAGTTTTTATTATGGATATTGCATGGCACTAGGTAAAACTCTTAATTAAACCTAGGTTGTTGTGCAATAGTGCCTATCTAGCCTTTAGCTTATATTTCACAATGCATAAAGCAACATGAATCATATTAGCTTTCACTCTTATTATTTTGGATTCATTCATGCACATGGCTACCACATTCTTGAGTTTGACTTTTGCACAAGGTGCATATTCACATTTGGGTTTCTATTGGGAAATACCTAAAACAATAGAACATACATTCAAACCAAACACAATAACTAATGTTTTTATTAGAAACAAAACATTGGTTCGATACATTTAGTACTTTTGGTCTCCATTAAAAGGCACCAAGCATATATCTCACAATAATAGATTGTAATAACACCCACTGACCAATCTAGCAAACATTGCATGATGAATGAAGAGTAGAAAAATAGCTAGTCTCCAAGGAAATAATTGTTGCTCTTGTACGGACATCACCTTTTGTTGATATTCAAGCACACCATGCATACATCGCACAAAATCACAGAACAACAACATGCAACAAACAATGCAAAAAAAAGGCCACATGGCAAAAAAGACACATAGAAAAGAGAAATGGCATTGATACATATGAAACATTGTGACAAAGGTCACTATTGTCTATTGTAATAAGTGTTATTATCAAAACACAACAATTTGGTAAACAACAAATCAATGTTGATAACGTATTAATAGCAACATTTGCAACTTCTAGTTCGACTTTTGCAGCAACTAGTTGAATTCTTGCACACACAATATCTAAAGTCCATATAACAAGAAATTTGATTTCTATTCAAGATTTTCCTAAAAAAATGGTAAAATAAAAAATAAATAAATAAAACAAAAATCATTACTATAGAATTTTGTGTTTTTAGCAATCTTGAAAAGATGACAAATACCAATCCTCTCATTCAAAGAGAAATTTCACTTTTATACAAACAGAAAATATCCCTATTAAGAAAATTCCATAAGCTATTTGTATAGAGTTTGCTACCAATCCCTTTAGCTTAAAAAGGAAAACATACACTTATATCCATAAAACAATCAAACAAATAGTGCAAAAGTTTCTTAGATATTTATGACAATAAATACATATAGTTAACAAGGCAATCAAATCAACTTATATTCAATATCCAAAATTAACAAAACATCAAAATCAATTCATGTTCAAGATTCTACAAAACAAAGGATCTTGGGAAGAGGTGGTTTCATTCCTAGCTACCTTCAAACAAAGGAAAATGCAAATGTTGCTAGAAAAACACATTTTTCCTCTTGTACAAATAACACATCTAGTCTCCACTACAAACCACCATGTGCATATCTCAAAAGATTGCAAAGCAACAACACCTACCAATTAATCTAGCAAGCATCATTGTTGCAAAGATCTCATAAGATATATGTATAGAGTATGCTATAAAGCCTAAATTAAGAAAAAGTTTACTTATATACATATAGTGAATAAAGCAACATAAGAAAACATTTTAGACATATATGATAGATAATGTCTAAAATTGACCACTTAGTCAAATGTAGCCACATACAATATTTAAAGTTCATAAAACATTGAATCCAATTTCGACTCAACATTCCACAAAGAAATGAGTCTTTTCAAGTGGGTTTTCCCTTTCTAGAAAAGTTGACATAAAGACAAATAGTAATTCTCTTATTAGAAAGGCAATTTTGCTTTCACACAACAAACATTTTTTCATAACTACCCACTACAAGGTATAATGCATACATCTCAAAAGATCAAATTCTATAACACCCACCAACCAATGGAAAAAAAGAACCCTAGTATCTATCAAACCAAGAATTCTTATTACATCACATAATGCATACATGCACTATGTTATTCATAGTTGCAATGTTCAAATTAGACCAAAAATCATTCAGAACATGATGTCAACCTAGGAATAAAAGGATTTGAAACTTAAATAAATAGACTTTAATCTCAATAATAGCTTCATAGAAAAGTTTGAAAGCACAACTTGAACTTTTCTAATAGCCTAGAATCAACTAACCTTTCATTTCCTCAAACACAAAATATCTATAGTATTAAATAGTCACAATAGCACTTGTTTGTTTTCTACTTTTAGAAAGCCACTTTTGTGTTTTGACATAAATAACTTGAGGTGTTAACTACATAGCACCATGCATCCATCCCACAATAAAACAACACACATCAAACACCATAGCGGAGATTCCTAAATAGATAAAGCTCCACTAAACGCTTGTCACATAGACCACATGTTAAATCAACATCAATAACAAAACAAGCAATATAGCCTTCAAAGGCCTAAGATATTCTTTGAATACAAGCACAATTACACTTGCGTGTTCCAAACACCAACTCAAAATCTTCCCAAGGAACCTTAATCTAATATTTCAAAAGAAAACAAACTGACACCAATCTACTACTTTAACAAAGGTTCCTATTATCTGCCACAATAGACACTATTGCCCTATTGTACCTTATTTAAGTAAATTTTAAAGAAAAGAAAAAACACAATATTTTCATACCATAACTTACCTTGTAAATAAATATAGACCACTGACAACAAATGAATAATTAACAAACAACTAATACCAACTTGTAATTCTACATTTTTGTTGTTGTTGTTGTTTTGGTAATTTACATTCAAAACTATGAGGATGGCCTACAGAGAATGAAGCTTACCTTGAATTCAATAGGCACTTGAAATAGAAACATAAAAGGGATACATAGTAGCAAGTATCATCCATGACTGGACTCTCGCTCAGATAATCCTTGCAATACAAACATTGCACACATTCCATGAGCATAAATAGAATTGCAATTGCACTCCCCATACACCAAAAAAAAAAATCCCATTATATCCTATTTTAATAATTCCATGAAATCAAATTAGCTATAGGGCCTCCTCAAACCTAATAACAATAACAATAAAAACAACCTATAATATCAAACAAAAAATGTTACAATTGAACAATCCATTACACAAATGAGTCCCCAAGAGCTACAACAAATTGACTTTTACCTCCTAGCATACAATCTTCCTAAACCAAAGTGCCAAGTACTTCCAAGAACTCCATTCCAATAGAACTCCAATTTCACAATGCCCAACAAATCCTAGAATAACCACCATGATCAAATTGAACCAAAGGAAAGATAATTGAAACAATGCAATAGTCCAACTCAAACACACAATAAGTATGTCCAGTAGTCCATGCACCAAAGTGAATGCAGTAGTCAATGTGCTACAAGAGTAGTAAACCAAGGTAATGAAGTAAATCCACACTACATGAGCAATAAATTTAGGTAAACTAAGACTTCTGCAACCTATAGGAATCCATTCCCCCATATGAATGACACCTTTTGCATAATCAATGACCTTCAATGACACATAAAAATTAAAAACTTCAAACTATACACAATCCAAAGTGCCCCGTCCAATTCATTGTTTATTTCCTCGAGCATTAAACATGATTAACAATTGCCCATGAAAACTATGATGTCACATAGTGACATAACAACTCATAAAGCACCCAACTACGCATGCCACCATGCCATAAACAGGAGCCACTCAAATGCCAAATTCCATAATAACTGCCACAAACCCAGAACAACCATGTCTAAGACTCAAATGTGTCAGTATTTTCATCGATATCACCATCACCCAACATAAACCATAATCCTGACAAAATCCCACATCAAACCCAGAATGACCTTATAGATGAGTAGATGAAATGCAATTAATGCACTACTAAACATGTCATGCCCATTAACAAATCCCACTACCACACCTACAACAACCATGCAATCAATAGAAACCAGTGAAACAAAAAACCTCCAAAATACCTAACAACCAAATTCTTCCAAACTCCAACAATAAATGCAATACACCCATCAATAATAGACATATTGTTCTTAGAGATCCATTGCATCCAAGTACACTATAGACCCATGCTCCAATGCAATCAATTCCCTATAACAATAAGCAAACTATAAACTACAGGCAAGGAAAATAAGTTATCAATTACTAATAAGAGTCTTACCAAGTGCCATGCAATATCCATAAACCAAAGCACCAAATACCTCCAACAATGCTAATAGAACTCAAATTCCACAATGTCCACTAAAACCTAGAATAATTGCTAGCAACTCCACTGCAACAAAGAAACCATAACATGACAACCCAACTCAAACCAACCAAAAACCTTGCGAGTTAAAAGTGTTCCCAAACCTTCCATTGTCACCCCACATCAATCACAAACCAAAGTTACAACAATAGTCAATGAACCCAATAACTCCACACAAGAGCAAACATAACCAATTGAATACAACAACCAATGCACCAAACAACAAAACACTTCCAACAACTTGACACTAAGAGAGATCCAATTCCACTGTGCCCACCAAAATACCAAACAACTATCAGAAAAAAACTATCACAACTTCGTTGCAACAAAGCCACCATAACACAACAAACATCAACCAACAGAAACTGTGAGCCACCATATGCTTTTGTCGTCACCCAACATCAACCATAAAATGGAAACAAACAACAACAACAACAACCACAACACTGCAGAATGAACCCTGCACACAGGTTGATGAACCCAACAATCGATGCAGCAGTGTACCACGACAAAAACTAAAAAAAAAAAACTCCAAAACTATACGAAGCCCTAAGTTCATAGTCTAATTTCGAATTTATTTCCCAAAGTACAAAACAAAGAAAATAGCTCAATACGATTATTATAATGTCCCACCGAGACATAACAAATAGGAAGGTTATTTTTCACCTAACTACCTCTAACTAATAAATTACCTTAATTTAAAGCATTTTGTATTATATTTATTTATTTCCCATATATAATTGGATAAGCATCTCATTTTTCTCCTTTGAATGCACATTGCAGGTTTTATCTACTATCTCGTGTATTGTACGATGGCTAAGAATTAACTCTCGGTAAACAAAACTGATGTGTAAAAAAATCATTTTATAAAGTGTAGGTGACTACTATTTTCAAAACCTAGGGGAATGCCTAATTACAATCATATATTTTATTTAAACAAATGGGAAGAGAGATATTTGATGACAACCATTTAGTTATAATTGCAAAAATCAAGTGAAAAAGGGTGCTTAGTAGTCATAGGATGAAGATTAAATAGGCCACTTAATGAGTACGAAGAGTATCTCATAGAAGTATCAATTTACAAATTTATAAAATTAAATATACGGGTAAAAGTTGTATATTTGAATAAGATTTTTTTTTATATTATAGTTTTTGCTAATTTTAATATATATTTTTTTAATGAACAAATTGGATAACAAAAATCTAAATATATCTTTATTATAGTGTATGTGGCCTTGCATGCATACATGTATATATTTAAAATTGTATTGTTTAGATAAGTTGAAACAAGTACGAGTCAAAAGAAAATGAAAGTTTTGAGAAAGACGTTTCCCTATTGTGGCCAGGGTTTACCCTAGTTGTTGTAATTGTTATCGCACAAAATGTAGATTGGGAAAAGCTTGACCCAATCTAAGAGATGGAGATAACTATGGGAGAGTCTACCCAATGTCACCTTAGATAAACCCTCCCCTCACTTTAGTGAAGGATATATCCAACACAAGGGAGGGAATCTCAGGTGACCTTAGGGGGAAATGAGATGGAAAGTCTGGTTATGGAAGTAAAACCCCTATAGGTCAAGTTGTAGAGAGATGGAAGGCTTGGGATGAAGTCTTGTTGATGAGGGAAGGTTGCCAAGAAGTATTGTATATGTAGAAGATAGTTGTACCTACCTGAGACACAAGAAGAGATGAGTATACAAGCCTTAATATTAAGTGGACAAGCAAGTTAAGCTTGTTATCCCAAACTACTACAATAAACAAGGATATATATCAACAAAGAACAAAGCTAATTACTGCAAATATAACCACTCCAAGCATAAAATATTTATTGAGAAATGAAGCATAAAACAAGTAGATTAGTTCCCAATACTTTAACACAAACTTTAGTGGTATTCACTA
>ML810186.1:24354-34440 GCA_009831015.1 Picea engelmannii
GTATGCTTGTGACCTTCTTCGTCGCTTTCACATGGACGATTGTAAACCATCCCCTTCTCCCTTCCAGTCTGGAGTCAAGATTTTTGCCACTTGTACTTCTCCTGAAGTTGATGCCACCCTGCATCGTCAATTAGTTGGTAGCCTCTTATACTTGACTCATACCCATCCTGATCTTTCCTTTGCTGTTGGCCTTGTTGCCCGATATATGCAAACACCCCATGAAATCCATTGGAAAGAAACTAAAAGGATACTTCTCTATGTTCGTGATACTGTTCAGTTTGGGATACATTACAGTTCAGGGGGGACTCCCTTATTGGTTGGTTTCACTGATTCAGATTGGGCTAGTGACCCTGATGATCGGAAGTCTACTGCAGGTTATGTTTTCAGCCTTGTTTTAGGACCTGTCACTTGGGCCTATAAGAAACAACATGCTATTGCACTTTCTTCAGCAGAAGCAGAGTACCGAGCAGCGGTAAATGCAAGTCAGGAAGCCCTGTGGCTTCGACAGATCCTTTCAGAGTTTGGATTCCAACACCAACATCTGACCAGAATTTGGTATGACAATCAAAGTTCCATCAAGCTCACCAAAGACCCAGTTCAACATCAGCGTAGCAAACACATCGAGCTACACATTCACTTCATCAGAAAGCTCATTCATGATCAAGTTATTGAAGTGCTCTTTTGCCCTATAGAAGATCAAGTTGCAGACATTTTCACAAAGTCTCTTATAGAAGCAAAGTTTTCCAAACTTTGATCTATGTTAGGAGTTCAGGAAGCTGTCATTAAGGGGGGATAGGCTCTAATGCCTCCTTCCTTCTCCTATTGTGTCATTATTGTAAATCCTTCCATCCTATCCCAAGTTGTTCTTAAGGGTCGATGCTAGGATATTTAGACACTTAGGAGTTAGTTAAGATCTACTTGGTATAATATGTCATTAGGTAAAAGTGTGTTTCTTTAGTATGTATTTGTAGTTAGGAAATCCAACAGTCATGATATGTTCCCGACATAGAGTGATCCAACAGTTCATACTCTCCTCTATCTTAACGACCATTGATCCGTGGCTTAACACCCGATTGGTCCATGATCTCTATTTAAAGAGAATGGAGTGTCATTTGTCGATGATCAATTGTGAGAAACTCTCTTGTAAAATCTCTCTGTAATCTTTTTCTTTGCATTAATAAACTGCTCCAAGTGGCCGCGTTGGCTAGGGCCGTGGATGTTTCCCCGTAGGGATTTTATCACGTGAAAACATCAGTGTGTTGATCTTTGATCTGGTTATGTGAGTGGTTACTGAAGGTGTTCGTCCTCTGTTGGAATACCTGTGTTGTTGAACAAAATCTACGCCATATATTCTTCTCCATGGAAAGCCCTCATTATATAGGATTTGGAGGCTTAACCACCATGGAGAGGATCACTCATCAAATCTACTAAAATGGGATCTCCAAGATATTTAGGGAGAAAATATCTCTTAAGGATTTTAGGGAGGAAATATCTCTCAAGGATTTTAAGGAGGAAATATTTAAATCATTCATGATATCCTCAACCTCCCCTAAAAAATAGGAAACCAAATGTGAGGTAGATTCTCACACTAAATTAATTTCCTTTTCATGAATATTAATAATAAGCCACGTGCACATAATATTTTGATCTCCATATAATATATTTCTCCTCCGCATTGATTACAGATTGTGACATATGTTATTTCATGGTGTTGAGGTATATGTGACACTTAGCAAGTTGCATATGACACTTTTACGACACTTGCGACACTTAGGGTGAGGTACCTAGGTGTGGAAATTTGATGTGTAACAATGTCTCCTATACAACATAGAAATTCTAGATCATGAAACCTTCTAGAAAAAAAAAATTGTAGTGAAAATTCCAAGAAGTCTTGTTTTGAAGAAGCCAGTCTCGAGGATTGTCTAGCTCTAATACCAAATGTTAAGAACCAGATATCAAAATAGCATAAAAACCTCAGAATAAGTACTCAAGGCCTTAAAAAATAGATAAATTCATATAATAATCCTCTTCGAGGGGGAAACCTCCTTATACATCATATGAATTCACAAATACCAAATGATTCCAAATGAAAAGGTCTCCTTGGTATATATAGGAGATTTGGAGGTACAATTACAACTAATGGACCCAAGCCGGGATAAATAAAATAACAATACTAATATAATATGTCCCAATTAAGGGGTAATGTGCCACGATTTAGGACTTAACAGAACCTCCAGAACATCACTCTACAGTGGGCCTGTATCCCACTTGAGGAGATACTAGTGAAGGGATGAACAATCAGTTATAATGAGGGGAAAAGGGGGCATATCCTTGAAGTACTGGAGATATTTCCCAAAAACCATTCAAAATTTTATTGAGGTGTTATTTCATGCCACAACTGCCACCTTGGTTAGATAAAACCTAGATTTTGGCCACTAAGTCACCTCGATCAAGAACGACATTTAGATTTTCAGTCTTAGAAATCAATCACAGGAATATGGATTCTTTCCAAGGGTTGGGTGACCCAAGGAGGAATGCACAGAACAACTGGACCTCAGAATTTGACCCTTCATGGGTGTATCCCTATCGTATGGTGTAGGAATGATTGAATGGGAGGATTTTGGTATCATATTTCCCAACTTTCTAAGCTTTAATGAAAAAATGATGATGGGGAGTTATTTGGATGCTTGTCCCCAAAATTGTAACTTAGACTACCAAATTCTTTTGTGTTCCTCTTGTGGATTTTTAGAAGTGGGTTGATTATGGTTTCTTTTGAATTTGAAAGTGGGATGTGAAGTTGGCGTCATGGCTGAACTTCATTGATTAAGAGTGGTGTGAGAAAAATATTTTTTCAAACAAGTGAATCCCTTCTGATTCTCCCAAATCGCTTATGGTTGTGAAGAGAAGAGCATACTACAGTTTCAAGTATCTGAAAAATACCTCCTGAATATGTGATGATGTGTGCAAGAAGTAATAGTGAGTGATGAATTTTTAATAAGTTAAGTGAGCAAATTTTGGCATGTGGACATCGCTTGGTCCTTTACAATGGTTGCTTACTTCTAACTTACTAGATTTCAAAAACAATCCTTGCGAAAATTGACAAATCCCTAGGTAACTAGCATGGTGGACATGTGAGTCCTTACTCTTGAGCTTTAATCTTCATAGATAGTTATCTAATATAAGAAGCTTTTGAAACTATTCTGAGATTGTGAACATGTGGGCATGTGTGGGCCCTTAAATTATTTGAGATTATGTTTCAAAAACAAGCTAAGATGCATTGGTCTCTCCTAAAATGGTTTATTTAAAGTGAGATGGAGGGTTCTTCAAGAAATCTCTTTTTCTTATTTCTAAGATCACACAAGGGTGCGAGGAAAGAGCATACTCCAAGATTGTATAAATAGCCTTCTAGTCCCAAATTAATGTTTTTTTCAAAAGGAAATCTTCTATTGAAATTCAAATGCTAAAATTTAAGCCATCCACGTGGCAAGTAAGGAAGTGGAAGATGCAAATGTTCTTTTTAGCTTCTCTAAATGTATATGTGTGGTCTAAGTTATCTATGCAAGAGTGAATCCTAAGCCCGCTTTTGATGGATTTTACAAAGTTCCTAAAGTAAATCTACACTACTTGGTGGAAATGGGCTTCTCAAGCCTTACAATTTTGAAACAATGAGACAATTGCACGGTTAAATAGAGGGAAGTCTCACACAAAGAGCATAGTGCACGTTGAGAGAGTTATGATAGAGCACGGGACCATGCAGACCACACGTTTGTTATGCCCGAATCCATGTGCACATAGAGAGTTGGCGGGACGAAAATTTTGAACAACTTCTCTCAAAATGAGGCTAAAATATGTTGTCTGAGGGTGAGGCTAGTCCGATTATTGGTCTTGCAAACAACATAGAGTGAGAATAATAGTTGTAGGATATTATTTGAGAAATAATTGTGATTCAAATCCCCAATATGGTCACCAAACTGTTTGGGGTCTTTTGTCACAAGAGTGAGAAAAAGAGAGTCCCTTAACTACCTTGGTAATCCAACAAAGCATACCATACATGTGGTTAGCAAGTTAGTGAATGTGAAAATTGTAAATAAAAATACAAAGCAAGTGAAGAACAAAAAACAATAAGAGATAAACTAAACAACTATAATAAAATGATGCATGAAATTGAACACATGGAATGGTTACCCAATAGAACTCTATCTTCGAATTGAGTGCACCAAGAGGAAAAATATGGGACTATGAATCCCCTATTCCTCCTAAGGAAAGGCTCTTTAATCCCTCAAAATCTAGAGCTATCACTCTCCAATGGTGAGTTTACAATGATGAAAAATTCCAAGTATTAGCTTCACAAGAGGTGTAAATCTTACACAATGCTACACTTGCTCGACCTATGGCTCAAGGGAAAGATGGATTTCTCCAAGAGAATTTGAACAACATAACAATGTTGTGTATTTCTTCTTTTCTTTGCATACCATGATCCTCTATTTAAAGGAGGATGGAAATATATTTCACAACTAGTTTCAAGTGTGAATGGGAGGTCTTTGAAGGTACCTCCCATCCCTTTCAGTGATACCAAGGTGAATTTTAGGGCGATTTTGGGTATGGGTGAGATCCATTTCATCCGATAAGTGGTTGAGGCCTGACCAAAACCACTAATGCGCAGTTTCCGCATCTACATGGGTTTTTTGATTTCCAGTCATGTGGGGTACGCACTGTGTGTGTCATACACTATGTTATCCCGTGTGGGAGTGCGTGAACTTTCTTTTTTGAATGTGCGTGGAATTTCAGAACCATTTTTCATAGTTTTTTTATTATGTTTCCAAACTGAATGTCATCATCCTATAATTATTGGTAGTATGTTGTACTTATCATGATTTATTTTCATCCATTGAATGTATTTGTATGAGAAATATTTTGGTGATAACCTTGACCTGATACAAAATATTATAGACCTGTATCTCTTCCTCAACTTCAACAATAAGAGAATATCAACTTCATCAAACTTTACCTCGGTTTCACGAGACTATTTTTGGATTAGTCACAAACCCTAACTTTCAAAAAGAATAAATACGTACCTGTAATGAATAAAGGTATGGAATTTTAACCACAGATACTATGAGATATTTCTTCCATCTCCTCAAAATTTCAGGGTCTGAAACTTCTCATAATAGAAGTTATAGTGAAAATGGAAAACCTTCCTAAATTTTATCCTATTCTGACGAGTGAACTTGTACATCATGTCCCTCTCTAAATATTTGATAAATGATTATGAAACTCACACACAATATACTAAATCCTGTTGTGTTTTCACTGTAATTGTTGTCATAGAATTTGGATACTCTATGAAGACGTTATGATTTGTTTACCCAGAACACTTGTTTGATACTAATTTTAGGACTAGCCAAAAACCCTATCTTCCATAGGGTATATATCCCAAAAAACAATGATCACAAATATGAAACTTTTACCATAGATACCTTGATATCACTTATCAATAACCTAAAATTTTTACTATCTAATTCATTTGAGAAAAAAAGTTATAGAGAAAATGGTAAGATGATGTTTAAATAACATACCTTAGAACACATCATCACAAGACTTTATCCTCCCTTGGAATTTATCCCTTCTTTACTTCATATTACCTATGGTTAGGATATTTAGACACTTAGGAGTTAGTTAAGATCTACTTGGTCTAATATATCGTTAGGTAAAAGTGTGTTTCTTTAGTATGCATTAGTATGCATTTGTAGTTAGGAAATCCGACGATCACGATATGTTCCCGACATAGAGTGATCCGACGGTTCATACTCTCCTTGATCTTAATGGCCATTTATCCGTGGCTTAACACCCGATTGGTCCATGATATCTATTTAAAGAGCATGGAGGGTCATTTTCCGATGATCGATTATGATAAAATCTTTTGTAAAGTCTCTCTGTAATCTTTTTCTTTGCATTAATAAACTGCTCCAAGTGGCCGCGTTGGCTGGGGCCATGGATGTTTCCCTGTAGGGGTTTTACCACGTGAAAACATCGATGTGTTGATATTTGATATGGTTATGTGAGTGGTTACTAAAGGTGTTCGTCCTCTGTTGGAATACCTGTGTTGTCGAACATGGTATCAAAGCCTGTTTGAAGACCCGCTCTTGTTGTAGATCGAGATCGTGAAGCCGAGTTGCCTCATCCCCATTTTCTGGAATTTATGTACATTTTTGGGCTAAGAGGACTATTCCATTGTGTCCGAAGAACTCGTTTCATTCAGGAACACTTTTCGTTTCACTCGAAAATGTTTCCGTTTTCCCAAGATACGATCATTACAGTCAGATCCGGAGGTATAAAGTCTGAATACGCATTTTTTTTTTAAATTTTTGCAAAGTTTTGATTTTATTTCAGTTTGTATCTTTTTATTGCCAGGCTGCTACTCTTTTATATCTGTGAATGCTCTTTGCCCCGTGCCTTGTGCGATCTCAGAAAATCAGAAACAGATAGGAAAAGGTGCATCTTTTGGGTAAGCTAACCGAGATCTAACCCTTGTTGTCATCGAGAAGCGGAATTTTTTTCTTGTGTGAAAAGAGTTTTTTGGAGCATGCTCTCCAAGGCTGTCAACAACAACAACAACAACAAAAACAACCCCAATCCTCCTTCTGAACATTACAATATGTTTTGCTAGACCATTTGGTTAAAACTTGCCTTATTAAGTAAGAGGTCTTGAGTTCGAGTCTCTCTTTTGTTACTTTTTTTGAAAAAGTTCATGCTAAAAAATGTAAAGTGCATTTCACTTCAAGTATAAAAGTGAATCACTATAAGTAGCTTTATATTTTATTTTAGAGTTATTTATTTTGCATGCAACTTTTCTGTTATAAGGTAACCTCATTGTAAAAGTGATCCCCACTTCTCTTTATAAAAGTGGGTCACTTCATAAAGTAGCTTACACTATCAAGTGGTTATTTGGTTACCATTTATGCCTTTTATAAAAAGGGCATAACTCACACATAAGAAGTTTGTTTTCAATGCCGTTTTTTTTAAAACTTCATAGCTTTTCGAGATCTTTCCATCTAGATCATTAGTTTCAGTTTTTAAATCCGCATTATCTACATATTTAATATGGTTTCTACAAGTACTATCATGCTTACCAACAACAACTACTTCCAATGAAGATCCCATATGGAAGATTTATTAAGAAGTAAAGGCCTGTACCAAATTACCTTGGGAAAGGAAACAACTCCCACTGATGATGATAAGAAATCCAAATGGGATAGTAGGAATGACGAAGCACGTGGACTAATCAGAATGTCCATCTCTCCTGATTTAAGGTACCACCTTTAAGGAATTGATGACCTCGAAGAATCTTGGGACAAGCTTGAATCTGTGTTTGGTAAACTCAATATTATTCGAGCACAATAGTTAGAAACTCAAATACTGACCTTGAGTCCAAGTGATTTTTCTTTCCTTAGAGACTATCTATCTAAGTTTAAAACACTCAGAATTTTATGTGAAGAATGTAAGATAGTAATGAAGGAAGAGCGTTGCATATATCTTATACTTTCTAAGCTAGGTAGTGCATATTCTGTGTTTGTATCTACCTTTTATGCCATGGAAGAGGCTGTAGGGAAATCTTATGTACAACCCACTCTTGAGTCATTTTGTACTTCTTTGATTAGAGAGGAAGATAAGCTTGTACAACTTGGAGTGATCAACACTGCAGGTACCTCAAACAAAGCCTTAGTTGCCCAACAGAAAGATAAACCCAAGTATCCCAAGAAGCAACATCCTCACTACAACAACAAACAACCTAAGGGTCCCAAACCCGGTCAGATAACTTCAGCTCCTAATGGTGACAAAGGATCGAAATATAAAAGTAAGAATACTAACAGACATTGCAACTTTTGTAATAAAGATGGTCATGATGAGTCCAAATGTTTCAAGAAGATGGCAGCCTTAGAAGCAGCGCCGAAGAAGCACAACATTAGTATTGATTCTTCTTCTTCTTCTCATGGACATGCACTTTCTACTTCTGGTTTTTCCTTCAATATAACTTCTACTACTACTTCTTCTTCTGATGAGTGGCTTATTGATTCAGGAGCATCTTATCATATGGCTAAGGATAAAGACATATTTTCTGCTCTAACTGAATGTAACACCAAGGAAATATTTGTTGGTGATGATAGATCTCTTAGTGTTGTAGGATATGGAACAATTCAGGTAGAAAATGGTCATTTCAATGATGTATTATGTGTTCCAAATATTTCTTGTAACCTTCTATCAGTCTATCAAATCACTCATTCAGGTGAAGGTAAAACCATCGAGTTTTCACGTCACCAAGTTGTAATAAAGGATCTAAAAGATCCTAAGCATGTTCTTGCAACTGGAATTGCTGATGATATTACCAGGTTGTACAAATTTGACAAATTTGGGTCATCGGATTTTTCATCAGTTTTTGTTGCTCATAGCAATGACTTGAGAAAACTTTGGCATGAGCGGTTTGGTCATCTAAAATATCGCTCATTGCAGCAACTATGTAATCAACAGATGGTGACTGGTATTCCTCTTGTTTCATGCAGAGATGGTGTTGTGCCGGTTGTGTTCTCGGTAAACATCATCGAGACAGCTTTGAAAAACGTGCCTCTTGGCATGCCTCGGGTCCTTTGCAGCTTGTTCACAGTGATTTGTGTGGTCCACTTTCTTCTCCTTCTTTTTCTGGGTGCAAGTATTTCTTAACTTTCATTGATGACTTTTCCAGATGTACTTGGGTTTACTTCTTAAAACTCAAGAGTGAAGTTTTTGACAAGTTTTTGGCCTACAAGGCCCTTGTAGAAAATCAATCTGGACATCAAATTCAAAGGTTAAGAAAAGATAATGGAGGTGAATATGTGAACATTAATTTTAAAAGTTACTGCACTACACAGGGTATCCAAATGAAACACACTGTTCCATATACACCACAACAAAATGGTGTTGCCAAGAGAAAGAACTGCACATTAAAATAAATGGCTAATTGTATGATCCAATCTAAGGGATTAAGTCTACAGTATTGGGTAGAAGCAATCAACTGTGAAAATTACATAGCCAATCGCACTCCAACAAAGGCTCTTAAAAATATAACACTGGAAGACGCTTGGACTAAAATTAAACCAGATGTAGGTCACTTTCGTGTATTTGGCAGTATAGCATGGGCTCACATTCCTGATGAGAAAAGGAAAGCATTGCAGCCTAAAAGTGAGAAGTGTATATTTGTTGGTTATTCTGAAGATGTCAAAGGCTATAGACTTCTTCAACCACATTGTAATGAAATTATTCTTAGAAGAGATGTTAAATTTGATGAAAATATCTTGGCCTGCGAGCCTAATTCAGCGGTTGTGCCTTATTTGGCCTACGAGACATCTTCGGCAGTTGTGCCTTCTTCTGTTCCTATTCTGGATTCTTCTTCAAATGATGAAAGTGAGGATGAAAATCCATCTCCGTCTACTGACATTCCTCCAGATGAGTCCTTTGAACATGAACAAGCACCAGTTCCACCGCTTCCTAGATGGGTCCGTTCAACACGAGAAGAAACTGGTGATCTTGTCAGTGATCCTTCAGATCAACGTCAGACACGTTCACAGTTCCAGCGAGCCTCTTCTCTTTTGGCTCAAGTTTCAGAAACTCATGATCCAGAGACATATGTAGAAGCTTCAGTTCGTCCAGATTGGGATACAACAATGAATGAAGAGTATCATTCTTTAATGGCAAACGATACTTGGGATCTTGTACGTCTTCCAAAAGGAAGAAAACTTGTTAGATGCAAATGGGTATACTGAACTAAGTATGCATCAGATGGAAGTGTTGAAAGACACAAGGCTCAATTAGTTGCCAAAGGATTTTCCCAAGTTGAAGGCATTGAATATAATGAAACCTTTTCCCTTGTAGCCAAAATGAATTCCATCTGCCTTGTTCTTGCCCTTGCCGTCTCACATAAATGGGAGGTCCATCAGATGGATGTTAAATCTGCCTTCTTGCATGGCGATTTGAAAGAATAAATCTACATGGAACAACCTCCTGGTTATGTCCAAAATGACTCTAGCCTTGTTTGTCACCTCAAGAAATCTCTTT
>ML810186.1:48142-68651 GCA_009831015.1 Picea engelmannii
AGACTCGCTAGAATGGTGGCAGCTTATCTCTGAGAAGAGATGTGACGGCTACTCGCATTCGCAAGAAGATGGTTACAATGAGGCTCTGGAGGCCTTTTTAAAATAATCGGGAATTCCAAAAGTCCTAGACATCCAAAAACCTAGCCCTAGGAGATGAAGCGCCAAAAGTCATGTGGGCCCCGTTTGGGTAAGTTGGTGCATCAACTTCCCGGGGTCGTAACTTTTGCATACGATCTCCGTTTTAGGTGTGTGATAGCTCGCTGGAAAGGTATTGTCGAGGAGATTCATTTTGGGGGATCAATCATGCCTTCAGATATCATTGGGAACCTCGATCTCGAAAAAACTTCATTTAGGCCCTCAAAATGGCCTCGGAAGTTAAAACCTGCTAAAAATAGTAAATTGCCAAAATGGCCAGAAAACTGTTTTGAGCCATTTGGAAAAGGTGGGTGGCCCCCGATATCCACCTGGATCAGAGATGGATCTAAAGATATTGATTAATACTGGTTCCTATTTTAAGCCATATGGAATATTAAGAATGTCACAGATGAAGCTGTCAAAATAACCCAGTTTAGTACCACTCTAAGGGATCGTGCACTGAGCTGGTACATGAAGCTTGTCCAAGGACTTGCACAGCCTAAACCACTGAATAAGATAAAAAATGTGTTGATTGCAGAGTTCAGGAAACCCAAGTCAAATTCAAAATGTATCACAGATCTGAAAGAGATCAAGCAGAAAGTGGCCGAACCTGTTTGGGAATTCGATTAGAGAGTCAAAACCTTGATAGGCCGATTGAATTTTTAGATCCTAGACGAATAGAATAAAGAATGGTTCATTGCTTCCCTCTTACCACACATCAGAGTCCCTCTGATGCAACAGAATATTGATTTGCAAGCTGAGGCATTGGAAATCACCATGAAGCTAGAATCAACCCCTATGGGAGAATCTAGCTCAGGTATGAGTCAGATCCTAAGTCAACTAACTAGTTTGTCTCTACAGGTCGAAGATATGAAGAAAGACAAGGGAAAATATAAGAGAGAAGACATCTGGTGTGTTAGATGCATATCAGAAGGCCATGACAAGTAACAATGCCCTCTATTCAAGGAATACTTGGCTTTTGGAGCCCCGAGCCATTTGAAGAAAGTCACCTTAGCCTAGTGCGAGGTATGCAGAAACAAACATCGTACTGGTGAGTGCTATTATATGTAGGAGTATGTTCAGACACCTACAAATTTGTACTGTACATTATATAAGTATGTAGGGAATGATGATAGGGATTGCAGGCTTATGATCTCATGCACGAAAGTTCAAGAGACATATATAAGATCCAAGGCGAAGTACAACAAGAAGGAAACACTATGCAGTATAAATCTCCTGGGAGAGGAAACTTCAATCCTCATGGTGGATTCAGATGAAGAGGAAACGGAGGAGGAATGAGTAGAGGCCTGTAACACCCTGTTTCTCCCAGTCTATAAAAATAACTATATTGGCCAAGAACTATGGCAAACTCCAAGATGTAAATGTGTGATTTGACGGATCCTGTATAAAGGGTCGATGAATGTAAATGATGTGTGAATATATGTTGCATGACTGCTGAGAGGGGGATGTGCTAAAAAATAGACCACGATGGATGATGGAAGGTGGTGGAAGGCACCTGGAATGGTGGCGTTAACTTCCACCAAACCAATACCATAATGGTCTTTACTGGCTCAAAGACCAAAGCTTCTCTCTGGCCCTGGAATGGATTACTCACCAATATGGTAGGTGGGGAGTATCCTCATGAGTTAATGAGGGGATGGGGGTGAACCACCCATCCGTAGAAGCCCTCAGACCTGACCATTGCGGGGGAATTCACGCCACACACGACCTTCCAAGACAAAGCAAGAAAGGAAGTGTGGGGAGGCGGAGAGGGAACAACAAGAATCACAGGAGGAGAAGGAGAGTAACCTTCGTCCTTGACTTCCGATGAGCGGGAAGTAGGAGATTGAGTCTCAAAGCCTCGTGGTATAGCTCGAGGGTGGCTAGTGGTAAATCTGTTGGGAGATGCTAAGCCTACGGTTGGGTGGAAATGAGCACCCCTCTCAGCAGTTTCATTACACCTAGTGTTTTCTGATAAGTATTTATGTCCTGTATTTTAAATTGAATATTACTGGAATGCATGTTCATGGTTATACACTCATAAATGGTTTCTGTATAGAAATGTTTGTCTGGTGTTTTGATCGGAAATGGTGGATGCATGCTTATACTTGTATGGCCATATTCGGTTTATATATATATATTTATATACTGAATAAGTTCAAATTTCGAGTCCGTCCTCGGGAGAACTATCCCCTGCACTTAACTCACGCGATGCCTTGGTTGGATTTCCCTAAAGCCACCTCCTTTCGAGAAAGTTCCCACACCCTACATAGATGAGTGATTCCATTGCAAGGACTACCATTTTAGTAAACCCGTGAGTTTTCTTCTTCCCTGTCACCAAAAGTAGCCTAGCAGGGATACCTCTCGACATTTCAGAGTTTCGACACCCAGGATACCCAAGGGTCAGTTTCATTGTAGTCGCCATATGCGAAATCCTGACTTGCGAGACCCCAAAATGAACTTAGCCTCATATATATATATATATATATATATATATATATTGTTACCCATGATTTTGGTCATCTTGATGGTGTACTCAGGCTCCTAATAAGAAATTTCTCCTGAGAAAAGTGACATTCATCTCTTCCCAGAAAACATATTTTTGAAGAGAGTTCGCAGGTTGCTTATATCCTAGGGTGCGAGAATGACCCATTCTTGTAGGCTGCCTTTAGCTAGGGTGCGAACTTCTCTAACTGTGCTACATAGCTAGGGTGAAAACTTGTTCTCAAGCTTGGAAAAAGATGAAGTCTCAATGGTTCTAGAAGGGAATCTTCTAGAGAATGGGTTGGCATTCGAATGGATATCTTTTTACTGGTTTCCTTGATATTGTGGGATCATTCTTATCCAAGTAACCATCTCATTCTCTCCTATATATTGATGGGATTCTCACGGAAAATGTTAAGCAAGATTAATTGGAGAATTGGTGAAGGAATTGTGTGAAGGACCTAGCTTGAACAAGAGCTTGGAGACTCTAGCAAGTCTATCAAGAGGAATTGGATCTTCTTCATACAAGGATCGAGCAAGTGTGTGTGTTGGAACCAAGAGCCACCGAAAGGAAGCTTGCGACATCAAGGCGATCAGGTTGTATCTTCTACTTTCGATTAATATGATACAACAACATGTCCTTTTCCCATAAAGTCATTCTTACTTTATTGTGTAATTCCTTGATCATACACATAAGTTGACGATTGAATATATTTTGCTATCTTCACTATTGGTTGGTTTGTGTTGTGTTGGTCTTGACATCACGAGAGTACCAAAGCGAAGTAGGAGCAACAAAGACCCTAGGAAGCGATACAAAGGCATGTTACGTGTTCCTCCCTACTAGCTAAATATATGGTCATAACTTAGGGAAAGAGTCATGTCCTATCCCATTTTGTTCTAGATCCAGGTGGATCTAGGGAGATCTGTTAGTGTCTGCACCTACCGATTAGTCTGATAACAAAATTGGCGACTCCACTGGGGATGCAACCCATCTTCTTTATGGTTTTTGGTGTTTTTCCTTGGCCATTTTCTCTTGCCTTACCTTTCTCCATTTCTATCAATATCTGAGTCTTCAACACACCCTGATAGACCCTATGGGTCCAGAAGCCCCTTCATTTTTTTTTTGTCTTTTTTCAAAAATTTGCTTAATTTCAGATGTTCTCGCACTGAACCCCTCAGTGGCCTGTGAGAATACTTTGAGTTCACACTTTTATTTTAGGTCTAGTGTGAGGTTCTCGCACTTTTCTCAAAGCTAGCTTGCGAGAATGACCCATTCTCGCACTGTGTAAGACTGATAGCCTACGAACCCTCTTTTCAAAATTTTGGATTTAAGATTTTTGCATGTTCATCTTCCTAGATCAATATAGGTGCCTGAAAAGAGCTTCTTGGACCATTGGTTGATGTTTTCTTGTCTTGGGATTTTGTGCACAATTAGTCTTAGGAAATCAAAGGCTCTTCCTGTCCATTTTTTCTTGACTTTCATCTCTTGACTTTTCTTGGCAAAGATATACTCTCTGATTTTGGAATCTAAGTGCTTGTTTGGTTAATAATTGGCGATCGGTCGAAAGTTGAGATTCTTTGTCTTTCTCATTTGCTCATTATTTGGAAGATTACTTTTCTCATGCAATTGAAAAGACTAGTTTGGTCTGCTTGTCATTTTTATTTCCATTGAAAGATTGGTTTGGGTTTTTGTTTATTGCTTGTTCATTAGTTTTTGGTTTTCCTCACTTTCACTATCATGGTGTAGGTCCTTTTTGAAAAGTGAAAAACGTTTTTCTTTCAAAAGCATTTTCGTCTTCGAAAATCTTGAAAATCAATTGTTGAAATTATTGAAAAAGAAACAATAGAGAATTGTTATTATTGCGTGATTCGTTGCAATTGCATTTTAAAGGAAATTGTGTATCGTAGTTCAAGATTGGTCCGGAAAACTTCTCTTTCCCTCTCGTACATAGGATTCATTGAACAAAAATTGATATATTTCATTCCTATCTATGCATCGTTGGGTCAGAGTCTCATACAACATCAATTTCATTTCCGCTTCCTTTGAGTAACATCAACCCTTAATAACATTGCACAATTGTAAAATTTAACTAGTAACTCTTTTCTAGGGCTCTATTACACCAACATTTAGCTAGGCTAGCGCTTTGGAATAGGTAGAGAGATACACTCTCCAAAGCACAAAACACACAATAGAATCTTGTGTTAAGGAGTGTCAAATTCCATTTACAACATTTTGTCCTGGGAATCCCTTCTCACACAAGGGTCAAACACGAGGTCGCATTGATATTGATAGAGTTACTCACTCTTCTTTGTTGATATCAGTGTAGATATTGCACGTATTATGGGGGTCACTTGGAGGTATACCCATAATGATGAGTGGAAGCCTCTTGAGTTGATTTCAGGCTAGATACCCTGCCCTTGCGTGTGGATCAAACTGTCGATTGTCCCCCCAGGATTTATTATTGTTGGTGGTGACCTTAGCGGCCTATCTTTATAGGGTCTTACACAAGGTGACTGTGAAGGGGCAAGTCATCACGGTACCTGGAATCGACGTTGGCCAAAATCACTCGGGATCCTTGGAGGGTATACCCACGATTATGTGTGGGAGCTTGCACTAGGGAGTAAGTCCGTTAAGCAGGTCATCAGCATAAATTTTCCACCCTAGCCCAGCCCCTTCTCGTCTCGTTGTTGCGACGTTGGATTTCATCACCAACTAGTGACTTCGGAATTAGAAGGTCTTATTTTCTTGGTATTATTTCCTAGATTTTGTTAACTAGCGCGTGCTGTTTGTCTACCCAAGTTGACCATAAGATTTTCTTCGTGAGGTTATAACTCATTCACAATAGATTCTCCACGTCATTCACATAGTATGCAGGGTTTATCTCCAAAGCATCTGGAAGGTTCTCAACCCCTGCCTACAAGCTCACCTGAGGGCTCTCCTCCACAGAATAAATTCCAATACGTTACCATGCCACAAGTGGAATGAACCGACTCTCTAGAACATTTCCAAATTACCAATACTCAAGAGGACTTTCGACTTCACCCTGATTCTGAGAGACATATTATGCAAGTTAATTCTTCTAGAGACTTAGTTGTTGTGTCTTCTGGATCACCGATTGGACCCTTTCCAGGAATCGAGGGCCAAGATCTTTTTTGGTCTACGAGCGTTTTTAGGCGGGACCTTTTTGGTGCAGGATCAGGCATTGAAATCACCGTCTCACCTGTGCTCTCCGAAACCTCTAACCCAGACACAGTACCATTTACTATTGCCTATTATTTTCCTGGTATGGATGCCCCATGATCTAACCACATCTTGACCATCCCTATAGAAATGGCCCATTACACAGATACTACGAGTATTCACATCAAGATTACCACAGTTAGCCAAGCCCCCATCAACACACCACTTACGCCCAGTATCACCCCGACACTACCACCTGGATACTATGCGTTGAATGCTTCCATTCCCACTCCTACACAAACCCCATTCGACATTGTTGGTGTTCCCTCTTCTCTTGGGCACTCTCTTCCCAGTTTCATTCTGACACTTCCTCAACCCCCTTTTGGAGGACCTTTCTCATCCCCCACTGGCAGTATTAATCCTAGTGGCACTATTCCGTCATTCACACCAAATTACCAGATTCCTGTTGGTGGACAATTTCACCAAGGAGGTTTGACTCAACCCCCTCTAAGCGGGAAAATTCCTATTGGAACACAAATCCCAATTGGAAAACAACCCCCAATTGGAACACTACCCCCAATTGGAACACAACCCCTGATTGGAGGACAAACCCTACCGACCCCACCCTATGGACAAAACATACCTCCATCCTTGGCCTAGTATTGGAATCATCTGATACAACTTACTCCTCAATCGACTGGGGGGCAAAAACTTCCAGCTGCATCCATCATACCCCCTAGTATAGGCCAACCATATCTAGGTACGTCCAATCCTATTTGGGGTTTGAATGCTCAAACTCACATCCCTTCAAGGATACAATCCCATGAGCTACTATCCTTTACAACCACCACCGAATCTGCCTAGGTCTTCACATTATATGCATACTACTTATGGTCCTACTGGTTTTCCAATGGGGCTTCCTCCCCAAAGCCACCAGTAACCGTATGTGAATTGACAGTTACCCTTCTTGGCCACTTTGGATCTCCCGGACTTGTCAAGAATTTTAAATGATCCAATTCGTCACTCTCCCCAATGGCCTTCTATACCAGCCAAGCTACCATCATACATCCCTAAATTTTAGGGCAAAGCGGGAGAGGACCTGAACAATCACATGATAACTTTTCACCTCTGGTGCCATCCAACTCGTTGATGGATGACTCTATTCGTTTACGTCTTTTTCAACGGACCCTCACGGGTTCTGCTGTGAACTGGTATATAGAATTACAACGAGGTTTCTTCGATGACTTCAACACCCTAGCTATGGCCTTCCTCACCCACTACCAGTTACCGATCCGTTATGAAATGGGGACCGAGATTTTTAGTTCTCTCAAACAAAACAAAGCCATGCATATATCTGATCACATTCATGAGTGGTGACATCTCATCAAACTCAAACTCCCCAAACAGTTGCTAGCAGAGTGGTTCACAAAATCATTTGTGAATGACATCGATCGTGACATCACCATGGGTGGAGTGGTCACATAAGACAAGGCCATAAGTCGTGCTAAATACCTTGACCTCGTTTACTCACAAACATGGATCCTTTAAGACTTACTACCTAACGCACCTCGTCCTTCCACTTTCGCCACTTCAACTACTCCAGCTGCTTCTCATGCAACCGACAGTGTGATTGGCACTTTCCATGCCCAACCACATTCCACCTCAAGCACCAACCCCAAACCTGCTTCTTCTAATGTTCAAAATGCTTCATCTCCTACCCCTCCCACCGACAAGACTTCTGAGGTAAATGCGGTTCAATCTACCCCATCCGGTAAAAGCAAATCCAAAAAGGGAAGGGGTAAGAATAAGGAGGACAAAAATACTTCTTAAGTAGAGTGAACCAAAACTCCACTTGTTGACGATAGGGATAAGCGCAAACCTCGATACCCTTGTCTTATCTATGGTGACGATCACTACATGAAGGATTGTCCACGACACACCGAGGTCACTAAGTTCCTTCAAGGAGCCCCAAAACCACCTTCTCTGGCCATTTTGTCCCAACCCTTCCTGTCTCAACAATAGGCTCAATTGGTCATTCATGACCAACCCTCACCTTCTACTACATCCTATGTATTGATGTGTACTGGCGATTCAAAGAAGAATGACATTGCACTCACCACTCGAGCCAAAGATTATTCTCCCTCTAAAGAGAAGGTTGATGACCTACCTCCTTCATTGGTACAACCCTCTCTCGCAACTCCACCTACCAATGGTCCTCTTCATCTCAAACACTCGAGTCTCGACACAGTTCTTCGACGCCCCCCAAAGGGTGTCGTTCGGAAATCAACTTTCAATCCTCATGCTTGTGCTGCCCAGAACTACAACATTGTTGAAGATCTGGCCCAAGCACCTTCTGCGATGTCAGCCCTTGAAGTCCTTCAAAGTTGTCCCACACAACGGAAGGCACTGTTGAAATATATTGTTGGAATCGACCCGACGGATACCAATTTAATAATTTTTGACTTGGAAGATCACATTCCAAGGTTACACCCTCAACTCGCGTTCCAGATCCAAGTGATTGTCTCTGACAAAAACATTTTTCGAACCGTTATCGATGAGGGTGCCTTGATGTGTGTCATGTCTCTTACTTTCTGGGAAGCCATTGGCTCTCCCTCTTTGAATGCATCCCAGAACACTCTCAAAGCCTTCAATGGCTTTGGTTTTAAGCCCTACGGTGTCCTTCCTTCGTTTCCAATCATGTTAGAAGGCAAAACGGTCCAAGTCAAAGTGGAAGTCTTTGACGCTCCTCTTGATTATAATATTTTTCTTGGCCGCAGCTGGATCGATTCCATGTGCGCAGTTGTGTCGACCCTTTTTCGTGTGGTGCATTTCCCACATCAAGGGAAGGTAGTCACCATTGACCTATTAGCCTTCTTTAACTCAGATACCTATACTGGAAACGTACCGTTCATCGCTAAAACCCCACCAGGTTATGAGAACATCGGTGTAGGCCTTCTTAAAGACTCTTCGTTAATGGGTACTTTCCCCATTCCAGCACCCGATGTTCCATGCTCATTCATTGCTTCAATCAACATGATATCTTCCTTGATTCATGGAATTACTGTGTCTCACGACCCATGGATGGTACTTGACCCTGGAGATCATCTTCGTTACGGTGACGAAATGCCATTAAGTCCGGTCGAATCCGCCTATCAGGCCATTCAATCGGCAACCCCTTCTACCCCCTCTCTTGGTAAGTTATATCTAGATCCCTTCTGTGTCATTTTTCCCACAGAAGAGATGATCATGTATGTCATGGAGTAAACCCCTTGGGATGATGGACATCATCATTCCATCCTCTTCCTGGAGCAACATACCATTGAGCACTACCAACGGATCTTGACCACGTTGATCATTGTCATCATCTCAACCATTCCCGAGTCCACACATGATGTGTTTTTTGAAGGGAACTTAAGAAATATATCGCCCACTATTCCCCTTGACATATCTGTCAAACCTGGAATTGTCAAAAATTTCCATATCGGAGCTTCGTGTTCCCCTGACGAAATCGTCACCTACACGTCCCTTTTCAAAGAGTTTCGTGACATCTTTGCCTGGAGCTACGAAGAAATGTAGGGTATCGACCCTGACATTGTGATACATGAGATCAAAACATACTCCGAGGGGGCATTTTCCTCAGCCTCTGGACTTCATGCTAAAGTTGAGTCGTTAGATTCTTAATCTAGGGGCTAAGTACCAACCATGTGAGTTCATAGATAATGCGTTGGGAAGTTCAAGCATAGTTTTCTATGGTTCAAGCTTGTGTAAAAATGAAACCACTTACCTCAAGCATAATTTCCTCTGGTTCAAGCTTGTGTAAAAATGAAACTAGGTCCAAGCATAGTTTTGTTTAGTTTTTAAGCTTGTGTAAAAATTAAAATCTATTCCAAGCATAGTTTTTTTTTTTTTTAAAGCTTGCGTAAAAATGAAAACAATCCCGAGCTTAGTCTTTTTTCTTTCTCACGCTCGTAAATACATGAGAATAAGTTACCGAGCTTAGTATTTGTTCTTTCTCATGCTCGTAAATACATGAGAATGCAACCGAGTATACTTTTATCACTTTTTCAGACTCGTAAAGGTTATACGAAAAAGGAACCCAATGGAGTTCCCTTTAAGCTCTTTTCAAACTCTCTAAACATGAAAATATTTCTGAGTGACCTTGCTATTTTCATGCTCGTTAAAGTATTTGAATAAAACATATGTTGGGTGATAATTTATCTCCTTTTTGGTCTCATCAGACTATTTTATGAAAAAAGAACCTAGAGAGTTCTCTTTTAAGTGTTTTTCCAGACTCTATAATCATGAAAAACCTTCGAGATTTCTATCTTTGGACTCGTTAAACAAACATCGACAGACCCATAATGGGACCGAACCACTCCTTCCTAGGGTTCGTTAAATATACTCCGAAGGACTTATCCGAAGGATGAGCTTATATCAACAAGCATATGTTATCCTCCTCAATCTTGCATAAAAATAAAGAGGTACTTGCCAAAAATGGTGGGGGAAAATTTGGGAAAGGGATGTGTTCTCGTATTCATATTAATTGGTAGTAAGTGTCTCTCTTGAACATGACACCCCCCTATTCATTATTTGAAGCCGGTTTGGGAAATCCATTTGTCTCTCATTCGATTTTCTACAAGGTCATACCTTGCGTCGCCTTTGAGTCAATGCTGCCAAATCATTGGTCATGTCATTCATATGTTCAAGAGAATTTCATCTGAAACCTCTATTGATTTGGCCATCTACAATTATCCATTTTCTCTGTGTCAGCCTTCCCTGTGTCCAGTCCAACTTACATCATACTTTGTTTCACCTTCAAAATCTGTTACTCATTTCGTGTCATTGATGGGGGATACATTAAGGCCCTCCTGTGACGAGTTTTGTTCTGTCGACTTCAACTCATTATCCGGAACCAAGACTTAGAAATTCTTTGGTACCTTCGAACCTGCATGCCTCAATGGCAGGTTTCATCGCTTTCGACAATGGGTTTACATCATTGACCCCTGATCGAAAGATTCCATCGGATGTTCGACCTCAACTCATTCATTCACATTCGATGGATTGTACTAGTGTACGTTAGGATTCATTGACATTAATGGTGATTTCCCTCGCACTTGTTAATGGTTTCATCAAATGACCGGTAATCAAGTGGTTTCTACCATGTTCGATTTCAACACATGTAATCACATGGTTAGATTTGTACTATTGGGCAGCGGGATTGAAGACCCTGGATATCATCTCTTTGTCTAGGTTGCGATGGAAAATGTATAATTTATGACACATAGATCCACTTTGTATATCTCATGGCTATGTTGTCTCAATTTGAATTTTCTTGCATAGATCCACAGTGTATTCCTGGTGTCTATACTATATTTTGACGGCGTGGATCCACAGTGTATGATTGGTGGCCATGACCTATGATTATAATGTCATCCGTCTGTGATCTGAGTATGGGAATGCCTACCTCAGAATTAATATGATATTCTGCAGATGCTTGGTTGTTTGCAGGTTTCCGATTAGGTGTGTCCCAGGTTTTCAACACACACATGTAGTTTACAAAGTATTTTGGCTGTCACTGATTCCAGCATCATACTTTGGGGGGCATTCTGTTACCCATGTTTTTGGTCATCTTGATGGTGTATTGATGATGGTGTACTCAAGATCCTAATCAGAACTTTCTCCTCAGAAAAGTGACATTCATCTCTTCCCAGAAAACATATTTTTGAAGAGAGTTCGCAGGTTGCTTATATCCTAGGGTGCGAGAATGACCCATTCTCACAATTTGCCTTCAGCTAGGGTGTGAAATTCTCGCACTGTGATACATATCTAGGGTGAAAATTTGTTCTCAAGCTTGGAAAATGATGAAGTCTCGATGGTTCTAGAAGGGAATCTTCTAGAGAATGGGTTGGCATTCGAATGGTTATCTTTTTACTGGTTTCCCTGATATTGTGGGATCATTATTATCCAAGTAACCATCTCATTCTCTCCTACATATATCGACGTTTCAGAGTTTCGACTCCTGGGAAACTCATATGTGAGACCTCTTATCATCACACATCACGGAATCCCGACTTGCGAAACCCTGAAACGAGCTTAGCGTATATATATGAGCTTCAAAGTTTCAGCTCCCAGGAAACTCAGATACAAAACCTCTTGTCATCGCACATCGCGAAATCCTGACTTGCGAAACCCCGAAATGAGCTTAGCATATATATATGAGCTTCAGAGTTTCGGCTCCCATGAAACTCAGATGCGAGACCTCTTGTCATCGCACATCGTGAAATCCTGACTTGAAAAACCCCGAAACGAGCTTAGCGTATATATATGAGCTTCAGAATTTCAGCTTTCAAGAAACTTAGATGTGAGACCTCTTGTCATCGCACATCATGAAATCCTGACTTGTGAAACCCTGAAACAAGATTATTGTATATATATGAGCTTTAGACTTTCGGCTCCCGAGAAACTCAGATGCGAGACCTCTTTCCATTGCACATCGTGAAATCCTGACTTGTGAAACCCCAAAACAAGCTTAGCATATATATATGAGCTTTGGAGTTTCAGATCCTGGGAAACTCAGATGTGAGACCTCTTGTCATCTCACATCGCAAAATCTCGACTTGCGAAAAACTGAAATGAGATTAGCATATATATATATAAGCTTTGGAGTTTCGGCTCCCGGGAAACTCATATGCGAGACCTCTTGTCATTGCACATCGTGAAATCCCGAATTGTGAAACCTCAAAGTAAGTTTAGTGGATATATGAGCTTCGGAGTTTCTGCTCCCAAATATCCTAGATGTCAGACCTCCTGTCTGCGCATATCGCAAAAACCTAAAGTATGAAACCCCGAAAAGGTCTAACGCGGATGAGATTCGGTGTTTCAGTGTTTCAACCCTCGGGATATCTAAGGGCAAGTCTCTTGTACTCACCAGTGCCAAATTTTTGACTTGCAAAACCCTAAAATGGCATAGCGTGTCTAGAGTTTGGATGTTTTGCTGTTTCGGCACCTGAGAAACCCAAGGGTCAGTTCCCTTGTACTCGCCAATCATGAAGTCCCAACTTGCGAAACCCCAAAATGAGCTTAGCGATGAATAGAGGCTTAGGAGTTTTAGCTTCCGGGAAACCTAAGTGCGAGACCTCCTGTCTCTGCATGTCGCGAAACCTCAACTTGTGAAACCCCAAAATAATAATGGCGATGATAAGTCTTGATGTCTCTGTATTTTGGCACCCATTTTACCTAGAAGAAAGTCCCTGGTACACGCCAATCCTGAATTCCCGAGTTGTGAAATCCCGATATGGCTTAGCGCATGTAGATTTGGTTTTCGGTGTTTCGGCACCTGGAAAACCAAAGGGTATGAACCCCTCGTCCTCTTCTATTGCGAAAACCTAGTACGTGAAACTCTGAAAGGTGTGATGCCAGGTTTTAATCCAAGGCATTCTTAGATGTGACAAACTGTTGGTTCCTTTTGGATTTCGACACTTCGAGAGACAAGAGAGAAGGGGAACACATGCATCGCGATTTCCCGAATCGCGAAAGCCGGGAACACCTCTTCAGTAAGGCCTGTGGTCATAGCCAATGATCACATGGGTAAGGATAAGGGATGGTAGGGTCTACATCAGACCCCATAGGAATTTGGGGATTCTGTTCCTCGGTGAAAAGAAGGAAAAAGACGAAAAATATTAGTTCCCGTAGTGGGTGTGTTACAAGGCCAATGATAAATCATCTGTTATAACTGTGCACAACTAGGACACCTTGCAAGGGATTGTCAGAACCCTTGTACCACTTGCAGATATTGCAGCTCGTTTGACCATGTTATAGAGGATTGTCATGTGTTGCTAGATAAATTCTAGGAAAGATGAGGACATCAACAGAACCCACAAGTGCAACTGATCTATGCTGAACCTCACGCGGAAGACCCTACAGTCACTGTTATAAACAGAGGAGGCACTATTACGGGAGAAGATAGATTGACCCAAGGGAAGACTACAGAAGATTCGAGAGTGTTGTGAGTGGGAAATCCCCCTATGGACTAGCACTTAGGGTTTTATCATGCATGCAGAAAAAACCTAAAGATTCCTACTTTTTACCATCATCCCAGACCTAATCCCCATTATTCATAAGAAAATACATAGTTAAGAAGATCAAGTGAACATACCTTATTTATGAAGTCTGTTTTCAATCCCTCTTTATGCTTGGTCTCTCTTTGACTACAATTCTCCTCCCAAGGCTGACCTGCATTCACAAAAGACAAACAAAGAACTCCACATGCATTTGATCTACAGATTAATGGGTTAGAGATTTAATCAATATGTATGCAATAAAAAATGAAAACCTCATATGGTGGGACGGGAAAATACTTCTTTATTATTAAATTCACTAAATAAATTTACAATGATGAAGCCGACCACTGCTCCATGAACCTGGTCATGGGCTCCTCTTTTATTGTCCTCCAACTGCTTCTCTCTATACTTCTCTTTGCACAAGGATGGCTAAAGGTTGGGACACGGGGAATGCTCAATTGGGTATTGTTACACATTATTTTCTTCATCCCTATGACCATTAATGATGTAAACCTATCTGTTTCCTTCAGAGGGGTCAGTGGCCTGAGTTCCTGAAGAGAGAAGGGAGAAGAACTTTCCCTGAGAAAAGAAGTTTCATTTTCCTGTGTAAAAACCTTATAAAAAGGAAGTTTGCAGGTTGCTATATAGGCAGGGTGCAAGAATACCTGATTCTCATAGGTTGCACCATAGCTAGGTTGCGAGAGTTTCACAGGTTGCACTATAGGCAGGGTGCAAGAATGCTTACACGTGGGAAAAACGAGCGTTTTCTCGAATCTTCTAGAAGGAGAAACTTCCATGGTGAGGTGGCATCCGAATGGTTTGGATCTTACTCTCTTTCATGATTTAGTGGGATCATCCTAACCTCCTCACCTTATCCTCTTCAACTTATAAAAGGAGAGGAACTCTCATGGAGAAAGTTAGCTTTGGTTGGCTTGGAATTATTAGTTTGGTTGGAGTGGCTTTGAGATTTGCTTTGTCAAGATAGATTGTGAGTAGCTATCAAATCCATGGTCTCAGAATCCTTGGAGCAAGAAGTGTGTGGGGAATGAAGGACATTTGGAAGGGACCTTACGACATCAAGGCCATGGTTGTAATCTCTCTTTCACATTTAATATGATACAGTAATATGATTTTTTCCTATAAAGCTTGTTGTGTTTTATTGTATGATTCCTTGATCACATACATAGGTTTATATTGAGTTTATGCTATTACTATCACTTTGGTTGGTTGTGTTCTTTTTCAGGATCATCATCGTATGAGCATTGGAATGGAGCTAGGATGGCGATGGCGAGAGGAAGCGACATTTAAATGGTATGTCACTCATCCCTCTTTAGTTAGTAAATTCAATATCTAAAACTTAAGGAAAGCGTCATGTTCTGGTGTGTTTTGTTCTAGATCCAGGTGGATCTAGGGAGATCAGTTAGTGTCCGCACCTACCGATTTGTCCGATAACAAAATTGGTGACTCCACTGGGGATCAGATTGTTTCCTAGTTAGTCTAGTTTCCCTTGCTTTGATTGCTTGTTTTCTGGTCTCTGAGTCTGTGGGAGATCCATCTAGACTCTCTGGATCTGAAAGTTCACTCAAAATTTTTGTCCTTTTTCCAATTTTTTCTTGTTTATAGGCATTCTTGCACTGTACCCTTTAGTGGCTTGCGAGAATCACCTGAGTTCACACCCTACTATGTAATCCAGTGCGAGATGTTTTCACCCTACCTATGTTTAGCCTACGAACTCCATTGATGTTTGCACTGCACCCTATAGCTAGGCTGCGAACCCTTTTGATTTTTTTTGTTTGGAATTAGGATTTCCTATCCTTTGATGCCCAGTTTTGCTTTGATTAGATGGATTGAACTTTTGGAGCCTATATTGATCTGTTTATAGTCTTCTTGACATTCTTTGAGTTGCCTTTATCCATCTTTGCTTTGTTTGGTTTTAAAGTATTAGTCTCTTGCTTTGAGTATCTTTCAATTACAAAGCATGTGTTTTCTTTAGAATTGTTTAAGGAAAGATGAAATTTCTTCTGAATAGTTCGCTTTAAAAGAAAACCTTTAGTTTTGGTTTCTTTGTTTTAAGAAAGTTCATTATTGATTTTAGTAAAATTTTTGAAACAAAAAGATTTAATTTCTTGCTTTATATTAGATTGGGGGCATCCTTGCATTTGAAGTAGCGAAATTGCATTATTCTTGGCATTTTTTGATCTTAAATTATGAAAAAAATTCCCCCTCATGGCCGGGAGGGCCATGAATCGTGCATTGGTGTTCAATACATTTTTCTCATTTCTTGAGAATCTTGATATTGATGAGTTTAATATATTTTGGGACATCGTGCATATGGGGATGATACATGTTTTCTCCTTCTTGTAGCATAGCTTTCATCGAAATGAAAAGATTGCATCTTCATCTCTTTGCATAATTTTCGAGTCGGTCAAAACACGATATTGTCCATGCCATTTTCCTTTTGAGCAACAACAGCCATAAAATAAAGCGCTTATAAAAATTGATTAGACATTTTTATATATTTTGGTAGCAAACCTACATTAGATTAGTCATAGGGCTTTGGAATAGGTGTGAAAGATAACTTTCCAAAGTTGCAAAAAAACATAGTATCTTGTGATAGGGAGAGTTAAATCCACTTACTACATTTTGTCCTGGGAAGCCCTTCTAACACAAGGGTCAATCATGAGGTCGCATTGAGACTGGCAGAGTTACTCACCCTACTTTGTTGGTCTTGGTGTAGATATTGCACGTATTATAGGGGTCACTTGAAGGTATACCCACAATTATGAGTGGAATCCTTTCGAGTTGATTTCGGGCTAGATACCCTGCCCTTGCACGTGGATCAGACTATCGACTGTTTCCCCAGGAATCATTGTAGTGATTGGTAACCTTAGTGGCCTATCTCTTTAGGGTATTTATACAAGGTGACTATGGAGGGGAAAGTCTTCACGGTACCTGGAATCGACGTTGGCCAAACTCACTCGGGCTCCTTGGAGGGTATACCCACGATTATGTGTGGGAGATTGCACTAGGGTGTAAGTCTATTAAGCAGGTCGTCAACGTAACTTTTCCACCCGCTCTATCTCAACCCCTTATTACATTGTTCCTGCGATGTTGGATTTCATCACCAACTAGTGCATTCATTATGAGAAGGTTTTGTTTGCTTGCTTGCTTACTAGATTTTTAGCGTGTGCTATTTGTTTTCCTTAGAGGACTCTAGATTGGAGAGTTATTTAATGGTGTCAGTTCCTGGAATGACCAATGAAGGAACCCCTACTGCAGGGGAACCTTTTGTTTTTCCTTCTTATGGAAACATTGGTCCTCCTCACATCGCTACTTTTAGCCTTCCAGGTCTCACAATTGGATTACCGGTGTGGTTGTTTTCCACTCAGGTAATCCTGAATGTAGTAAGTGCTTTAGTCGTAAGAACTCCCCCCCAAGAACATCAACCTCATGTTGATCCTTCACCATCTTCACCAGTAAGATCTTCTTCACCTTCTTCGCTTGCAAGGTCACCTTTTGTTTCATCTTCTTCATCAAGTGAAATTTCTGAGGCTAGTAACCCGATGAATAAGAAGAAGAAGAAAAGGAAGATTAAGAAGAAGAAAGATAAACAAGGGTCAAAACCTCCAACCATTGTCAAACATGTTGGAAAACAACCAGTTACTGTTAATCGTGCTGGGAGTGTTGATGATGTCAAGATCACCCAAACAACTCGTAAGCCCAAGTACCCTTGCAGGATTTGTAAAGGTAGCCATCTTCTTAAGGAATGCCTTGGTCTATCCAAGGTTATAGAAGCATGGTCAACACATCCTCGCCAACCCATCTCGTTAGCCTCTGAACAACATGCTGACGACCCCCCATCAACCGGTCATGATACAGTTGGGAAGAAGAAAAGTAGAGTCAAGTTCCCGTGTATGTTATGCAAAGGGAGTCATCTCACTCATATTTTCCCTCATATGGACAAAGCCTCAAAATTACTAGAAGAAATGATTGTTTCACAGCCTTAACTTCCAACCACTTATCACAAGCTTTCTCTCAACCCACCTGTAGTTGATGGAATGATGATTCCGGTCCCTTCATCGGTCAATGTGGTTGATCATGTCATCAATCTGGTCACGTCCTTAGTTGAACCAGTTGACAAAGTTGTTGATCCGATACCATCCTTGATCAATCTCATTCTCTCCTCAAAGAGTGAAACTAAAGAGGTCGATCCGATCCCATCCTCGATCGATCCCACTCTCCCGTTAGAGAGTGTCACCCAACTGGTCGATCCGTTTACACCTGTCGACCCCATTCTCCCCTTGGAGAATGAAACCCAAGTGGTCAATCTGATCTCATCATTGGTCGATCCTACTCTCCCGCTAGAGAGTAAACCCAATACTTCCCATGTTTTTCTCATTGATACAGACTCTGCCGTGTCAGGGGGTATTCCTCCTTCTCCCGTGAAACTCCCCCAAAGTAATGAGGCCATCCATTTTGATTGGGGTGTGCTAACTGGACCTCGTATTCCCTCTTACATTCCTTTCCAGATTACAGTACAAGTTTGTGGTTGGGACGTTCCTCAAACGTTGATAGATGAAGGTTCGTCTGTTAGTATTTTTTCCTCTATTGCTTGGCAAGCTTTGGTTTGTCCTCCACTTGCACCAGTTATGCATAATCTGTTAGCTTTTAACAGAAGAACTTGTCAACCTTTAGGGACCCTTCCTCAGTTTCCTGTCACTCTAGGAGGGAAAACTGTCTTTATCAATGTCATGGTAGTCCAAGACCCCTTGGATTTTGCTTTACTCCTTGGGAGAGATTATGTCTATGCCATGAAATATATTGTGTCCACTCTTTTTCATGTGATATCTTTCCCTCACAATGGAAGAATTGTGACCGTTGGTCAACTTTCATTCATTGACCATGACTGGATTACCTCTCTAAATGGTTCTTATATGCAGACAGTATCGCCCCTGCCATAGGTCAATTATGTGGCATTGTTGCCCATGGCTTCAACTTCTGATGACTTAGATTCAGTAGTTGACATGGTGATCTCTTCAATAGGGTTGCTAGAGCCTGATCTCTTTACTCCTGTCGCGACCCTCGACATGGTGTCCTTCCAGAGTTTGTTTCTTCCTTCTAGTGAAGACCTATTGGAAGCCATGACCAAGTTTTGTCCCTTGACATGGTGTCATTCTGGAGCATTGTCCTCTTGGAATCCATGATCAAGGAGAGAGATTCCAAGGATAGTTTTTTCATCTTTGAGGCAACCTCGTTAAAAAATGAAACATAGGTCTTTGAGCATAGTGTTTCTGATTTCAAGCTCGTTAAACAATGAAACCACTTATGAGGATAGTTTTTTCATCTCTGTGGCAACCTCGTTCAAAAATGAAATAGAGGTTACGAGCATAGTTCTTGTTTCTATGTCAAGCTCGTTAAAAAATGAAATAGTTCTCCCCCTCTCTATTTGAGTCAAGTCCTTCATCTAGTATTTGAAGCTTCCTTTCCTCCGCCTTTGTCGTTGGATGAAACGAAGCTTGGGGGGCAATACTTTCAGCCTCTAGACTTCATGCTGAAGTAGAACCACTAGTTTCTTAAGCTGGGGGCTAAGTACCAACCATCCATGTGTTATGCATTGGGATGTTGCAAGCATAGTTTTCTATGGTTCAAGCTTGTGTAAAAATGAAATCTGCTACCTCAAGCATAGTTTCCTCTAGTTCCATCTTGCGTAAAAATAAAACCAGGTCCAAGCATAGTTTTTGTTTAGTTTTTAAGCTTGTGTAAAAATAACTAAGTACCTAGTTTCTTAAGCTGGGGGCTAAGTACCAACCATCCATGTGTTATGCGTTGGGAAGTTGCAAGCATAGTTTTCTATGGTTCAAGCTTGTGTAAAAATGAAACCAGCTACCTCAAGCATAGTTTCCTCTAGTTCAAGCTTGCGTAAAAATGAAACCAGGTCCAAGCATAGTTTTTGTTTAGTTTTTAAGCTTGTGTAAAAATAAAATCTATCCCAAGCATAGTTTTGTTTTGTTTTGAAGCTTGTGTAAAAATGAAAACAATCTCAAGCTTAGTCTTTGTTCTTTCTCATGCTCGTAAATACATGAGAATAAGTTACCGAGCTTAGTCTTTGTTCTTTCTCGTGCTCGTAAATAAGTGAGAATGTAACTGAGTATACTTTTATCACTTTTTCAGACTCGTAAAGGTTATATGAAAAAGGAACCCCCCTGGAGTTCCCTTTAATATCTTTTTAGACTCTCTAAACATGAAAAGATTTCCGAGCGATCTTGTTATTTTCATGCTCATTAAAGTATTTGAAGAAAATGTCTGTTGAGTGATAGTTTATCTCTTTTTCAGTCTCATCAGACTACTTTACGAAAAAAGAACTGAGAGAGTTCTCTTTAAGTGTTTTTTAGATTCTATAAACATGAAAACCCCCTGATTTTTCTGTCTTTGGATTCATAAAACAAACATTGAAAAGCCCATGTGGGACTGAACCACTTCTTCCTAGGGTTCGTTAAACATACTCCGAGGGACTCATCCGAAGGATGAGCTTAAATTGACAAGCATATGTTATCCTCCTCAAGCTTGCGTAAAAATAAAGAGGTACTCACCAGAAATGGTGGGGGAAAAATTGGGAAAGAATTGTGTCTAAACCTGTATTCCATGAAAG
>ML810186.1:69260-81606 GCA_009831015.1 Picea engelmannii
TTGAGTCTTTAACACATAGATCCACAGTGTATTTTTGGTGGCTATGTTCAAATTTGAGTCATATTGGCATGGATCCACAGTGTATGTTTGGTGGCCATGACTTGTCTTACTTGACATGGATCTTCGCATGTCGGCATTTATGCATTGAGTCATTTGTATTCTAAGTATGGGAATTCCTACCTCAGTGATGATATATTATTGTACTGTATTTCCTTGTTTGTTGGCAGGTTTTTGACCGACTGTTCCTTGTTCCCTACACACACTTGACAAAGTATTTCAGTTATCACTCTGTTCTAACTTCATACTTTTGGGGGCTCTCTGTTACACATTATTATCATCATCCCTATGACTGTTAATGATGTAAACCTATATGTTGCCTTCATAGGGGTCAGTGGCCTAAGTTCCTGAAGAGAGAAGGGAGAAGAACTTTCCCTGAGAAAAGAAGTTTCATTTTCCTATGTAAAAACCTTATAAAAAGGAAGTGCGCATGTTTCTATATAGGCAGGGTGTGAGAATGCCTGATTCTCGCAGGTTTCACCATAGTTGGGTTGTGAGAGGTTTGCAGGTTGCACTATAGGCAGGGTGCGAGAATGCTTACACGTAGGAAAAACGAGCGTTTTCTCAAATATTCTAGAAGGAGAAACTTCCATGGTGAGGTGGCATATGAATGGTTTGGATCTTACTCGCTTTCATGATTTAGTGGGATCATCCTAACCTCCTCACTTTATCCTCTTCAACTTATAAAAGGAGAGGAGCTCTCATGGATAAAGTTAGCTTTGGTTGGCTTGGAATTATCAGCTTGGTTGGAGTGGCTTTGAGATTTGCTTTGTCAAGATAGATTGTGAGTAGCTATCAGATCCATGGTCTCAGAATCCTTGGAGCAAGAAGTGTGTGGGGAATGAAGGACAATTGGAAGGGACCTTACGACATCAAGGCCATGGTTATAATCTCTCTTTCACATTTAATATGATACAGTAATATGATTCTTTCCTATAAAGCTTGTTGTGTTTTATTGTATGATTCCTTGATCACATACATAGGTTTACATTGAGTTTATGCTATTACTATCACTTTGGTTGGTTGTGTTCTTTTGCAGGATCATCATCGTATGAGCATTAGAATGGAGCTAGGATGGCGATGGCGAGAGTAAGCGACATTTAAATGGTATGTCACTCATCCCTTTTTAGTTAGTAAATTCAATATCTAAAACTTAAGGAAAGCGTCATGTTCTGGTGTGTTTTGTTCTAGATCCAGGTGGATCTAGGGAGATTAGTTAGTGTTTGCACCTACTGATTTGTCCGATAACAGGTATAGTCTCTTTACTATTATTTTCCTTCTTTCTTTTATAGGCTAGAAGGAGCTAGGTATTTGGTTGAATGACCGACCATGCATGGCCGAAATTTTTAATTAACTTCCCCAAAGTTGTGTGTTCCATCAACAATTTTCATTTTTCCATGCTTTTGTAGGTACACTCGGGCTATATTGGGGAAACTAGCATGTACACCTGTGCAGTAATGGAGCAAGGCACGCAAGCCTTTATAACGGGGGTTTGTAAGAAGAGTTGTTCAGTAGTGTTTTGGAAAAGAAGGAGTCTGAGATGGCCTGATGCTAGGTGAATATGTCTGGTGCAAATTAGGCTTATAATAGATGCCCCCTAATGTGTGAGGTCAAAAGAGCATCTGATGACCGAAATACATTATCAATCTTCACCAATGTTCCAAACAAGTGATCCCAAGGACCAGAAATCGAGAGGTGCCATCTGCAAAATAACAATTGTCTCACAGAGGCGGGCATACACATGCTCAGGATGAACTAAAATCATGGCTACCAATCAAATACACTGTAGATACATGTCATAGAACTATATAAAGTCTAGCCGTGAGAAATACATAGCGGATCTACATCTCAAAATCAAAAAGATATACATGTATAGTATCCATCTTCTAGACGCTGATAAGGCCTGATGGCTGGGGATGAGGTCTTTAGAGTTGGAGAAACAACTTCAAAATATTCAAAACTCAGGCAGGAGTGTAATATGAGTGTACGACTTCACTACCTAGAGGTCTTCGATGGCTTGTCGATCATGGAATAGAGAATCTTGATGATTAGACGGAAGGCTTCATTAATTTTGAACAAAGAATTGATTGGACTTTCAGGATGGCCGAGCATGAGGGAAAGAGACAAACTTGCAGAGGGACCGACTCAGGCTTGGTAAAAATTTCCCTTGGACAATAGCACAACAAATGATGAGACTCAGGCAACATGGCATTAACATATGTTCACGAGGCAGGAGGCAACACAAACTCTCCATATGTTTGGAAGGATAACCAAATGGAGGAGGACACAACTCAATGTATCAGGAACAACTTCCTAAGGTCATATTTAAATCCCAGGGCTTGACGGACAAACCAAAGGATGTGCTTTATCCAAGGGCAACTCATTTTGCTGCCAATACAAAGAAAATACTTTTCCCTTCCTCTTTTTGGGGTATATTTGATTTTTTTGTCTTTTTCAATAATTTTGGAAAAAGAATAAAAGAATTCTACGTTACAAAGGAGAAATGAGTGTCACAAACATACGAGTTTGAGGCACAAGGACAAGACTAATGTTTAAAGCAAGGACACTTGGGAAAAATCCCTCCTGGGGCCAAAGGTGTCAAGACGTAGAGGAGAAGTGCTACATGGCTTGCGTATAAGGCATGCTTCATATGGGTCATTTGAGAGCAACATGGAGCCGACATTATACCAAAAACGTAGGTATGGAAATGCAATTAATAAGACACACAATGGTAATGTCCTTTGATGTAAGTTTAACAAGCCCAAAGAAGGTAAGCTCGATAGTTTTTCATATTTAGAGAGTTTGAAAAACTATAAAAGGAGACTCCAATGGGTTACCTTTTTCGAAGGTAGTCTAGTCGGTTCGAAAAAGGGGTAAACTAGCACCGACAAGACATCTATTCAAAACCATTTTAATGAGTGTTATAAAGACAAGATCACTTGACCATTTTTTCATTTTTAAGGAGTCTGAAAAAAGCTTAACTATGGACTCTGTCAGGAATGTTCTTCTGGACCATTTTAATGAGTGTGAAAGAATAAGGTCACTCAACGATCTTTTCAATTTTAGGGAGTCTTAAAAGAGCTTAACTATGGACTCTGTGGGGGTTCCTTTTTTGTAAATTTAGTCCCTCGGGCCCGAAAAAGGGTTAAAATTATACTTGAGAGTACTCTTCTAGAGAATCGAGGCTCCTAGAGTATACCTTTATTCGTACAATTGACCATCTAGACCGAAAAAGGGGTAAACTATCGTTGGATAGACCTGACTTCAAATTCCAATTTAACGAGCGTGAAAGGCCACAAGATCGCTCGACAATCTTTTCATGTTGAGAGGGTCTGAAAAGGTCTTAAAAGAAGACCCGTTATGTTTGTGGGAGTCTCGAGGGTGAGGTCAAGAGTGATAAGGAATCATGCAAATGAGGCTCAAACTCGTAATGAGGGAAAACTAAAAGGGACTCCCGAGCCTATAGTCATTAGTGACAACATGGACACCATAAGGCAACCAGGATCTACATAGGGCATCCATGTTACGGTAAGCTCTACCACCAAATTACGACACTTCTAAAGAAACAAAAATGGTTCCATTTTGCAACTCGGTGGGATCGATCCTATGGAAAAGCGAAAAAGACAATGAGAAGTAGAAAGTGGAGGTGGAATCTTGACTTAAATGCAACGAGTTGGAAAAAATGACCTTTTTACCAAAGGTCCGTCAAAACGCCCAAAAACTCAAAAAACAATTCTCAATACCCAAAGTAATACTTCCCGTGACCATCGAAAGAAAATTCCTAAACCATCTTAAATGATTTTCAGTTTAGAAAAAATGACAAAAAAGGGTCAAAAACCTTTATAAATAGAAGTTGGCAGCTCATTATCACCATTGTTAATTCAGAAATTGACTAAAAGCCAAAATTTCCCCTTTATGAAAATAATTGATTCTAGGAGCCTCGGTGGATGAAACAACCATTTGCTTGGACCAAGTAAGTATAAAATCTCTCCTCTTGCAATCTAAAACTTTATTTATGCATTTAGTTTCATTTTTTGGGGGGGTGTCGACCCTCAAAAGGTCGACCCTAGGTCCATGAGGACTGTCCTATGACAACCCGTGTGTTCACTCGCTCTGTTTTATGGCAGACCGTATGTACACATGAATATAATCACAAAAGCCCGCGTGGACCCTCCAGTTAGTGTAAAAAATTTAAGAAAGAAAGAATTAACCCTCCTAAACTTTTCCCATGTGCAGGATGTATTTGCACTGGAGAGAAAGAGAGCATGAGGATATCAGTGCACTAGTTGGGGAAGACCCTAATGCTATGGTTGTGTTGATGCAATGTGGGTTGCTAAAATTCTTCCCATGTCCTTTCATGTGAGAACAACCTAGGCTATTGAATACCTTGGTTGATTATTGGCATCTCGATGCAGAGGCCTTTATGATAGAGGGGCAGTCGTTGGTGCCAACGACAGAGGACATATACTTTTTGACTGGCCTCTCCTGGCAAGCGGAACCAGTCAACTTCTGTACGTTTCCCTCTGGGCCTCACAACATTTTGGAGTTGATTGGACTCCATTGTGAGGCGGGTATAGATAGGACGAGCTCGCAAGTGCCGATAAGCATGATCTCAGACTTAGCACTGTAGGCGATAGTGTTTCTCATCGAGCGAATTACAGGGTCTGCCACTTTGCATCAAGCTTCCCATGCACAGATGAACTGTGCAGTTCAATGCTTAAATGCATAGATTTTTTATTGGAGCACCACATCATTGGAATGTATGAAGAGGTAGCTGACAGACTGTCGGTTGCGGACTCAGAGGAACTTCAGGTTTGGAACCATTCTTTTCTTTTTCTTATTTGAAAGAGTGCCTAGTTTCATCCCTCGAGAGGTGGTATGGGGGCATCACGCCTCTCTTCCTGCGATATTCAGATGGGTAGTGTTGCTGCCACGATAGGGAGGAGGAAGGACCAATGAGTCCTTTGATGATGACTTTTTTGCTTGGTTGTCACGACAGATCCCGGTCATAGAGGATTACCCTTATGCTGGGATTGACTTCTCAAGAGACCTTGAGATACCGGTACCTCCCGGTGAGGAGTGAGGAGAGATGGGTAAGTTTGCATCATTTGTTTTTTTGTTGTTGTTAAACATATGTAATTTTTATGTTGTTTTTTATATATATCATTTTTTTAATACCAAAGCATTTGACAGATATGTGTCTATTATGTGCATATGTGGGACTAGTGTGACCAACGGATTACGCGAGGAATAGGCGACATCCTCAGCCAGGGGCTGCACCCGCTGTCGCAGGGGGACCAACAGTAGCAGGAGAGATTCCAGCTGATGAGGCTGAGAGGGTTCTGAGACGAGTAGAGTGAAATTTTACCTCACTCACTCGCAAAATCCCCATGACAGAGATTGAGGATCTGCCACCATCTATGCAGCCTCATGTAGTGGGGCGCCATGGACGTGGGTCTGACTTTTTCGGCATTTGGAAAATGCCGTTGATCATTACAATAGGGCCCACAGGCCTTGACCTTAGTTATTCTAGACTTTTCATGTGCTGAGGGCACTACTTGTATATATTTTTTGAGGGCATAAGCCACATGACTCGTTACTAGTCGTATTTTGAGGCGCTTGCGCCCACCTATGTACTCTGATGATTTTGATATTATATATGGATTTTTATGTCTTTTTGTGTCTTATGGATCATATTTGCCTTTAAAAATGTATTTAAATGTTTATGTGTATGTTTTTTTAATATGTGTGTGAGATTCCAATCTAAGATTTAATTAGCTAGAGTATCTGTGACTTGGTTTAAACTCCTAGGAACATGAAAATATGTAATATAATCAAAGCTTCATTCTAAGAGACATACCCTAAGGAATCGTCGATGTAAAGCAGGAACATGAACACGGTAGACTCTATTTAACTGAGACACAACTAGCTGCACATCTAAAAAGACCCGGAGATGAGAGATACCAAATGACAGGGCGTCACGAAGCAACTCAATAACTGCACTGTATTCGGTGACATTTTTTGTGGTGTCGATTAAACATATACCTCCTGAAGATAATAACTGGCCCCGAGGTGAAAAATTACCCAAGCTACGGAGGCAAGCCTCCGAGTCTGCTGGCTAGCACCGTCTGCGTACCCAACAAACACCTCTGATTCACTTGACATCTTCCATAGTGAAAAAAGATAACATTAAAAATGACACTTCCATAAAACCAAAAGAAACCAGAGAGTAATAGTACAAAGACTATACATATGTTACAAAATGTTACCCAAGGTGACCTACCTATGAGTAATACTTCTTGAGGTAGAGCCCATTTCTAGGCTCCGCCAAAGCATTTCCCTCAAAGTCTACCAGACAATACACGCCTTTTTTTAGAATCTCTTTTACGATGAAAGGTTCGAACCACATGGGTTTGAATTTGCCTGCCCCTAGAGAGTCCTTATCCTGGTCATAGACCAGGACAAGGTCGCCTTCAAAGAAAATTCGAGGACGAACATAATGATCATAATGACACTTAAATTTTTGTTTGTGAGCCTCATTGTCTAGGGCCGCATCACGACGTTGCTCAAGGTATAATAACCACTCTAAAGTGGAGAAGTGTCTGACAGTAATTGTACTGCCAATTTTAGGGACAGGATCTGACATTCTATAGGCAAGACTGCTTCCATCCCGTAAACAAGTTGAAAAGGTGAGAAACTGGTTGCAGTCTTAACAGACGTTTGGTAAGCCCATAATGCCGAGTATAACATCAAATTCCAATTTGACTTGGCCGAATTGATCGTTCACTGGTGGATGGTCTTAGGAGATTTGTTTATATCTTCCACCTGACCATTCACTTGGGGGTAGTAGGGTGATGAATGTTCTTGCCGCAACCCAAGCTTTGATGTTAATTCAGTCATCATTTGGTTCTGAAAGCAACTGCCATGGTCAGTGATAATCTCTCTCGAGACGTCGAACCTTGTGATTATCTGGTTGAACAAAAATAGAGATGCAGTCTCTCCATCATATTTAAATGTTGGCATAGCTTCGACCCACTTCGTGAAGTAATCTACGACTACAATGATATAACGATGCACCCTTGCTGAAGGAGGGTTTCATGTAGTTTAATCAATCCCCCACTTGGTGAAGGGACCAACCGTGATTACAAGAAGCATGGGAGTGAGATGTGCCCTCATCTTCCAAGAGAAGATCTGACATGGATATTACTTCTTGAATGATTCGATACAATATTTGATTAACATTAGCTAGAAGTAACTGGCTCATAAATTTTTTTGGGCTGTTGCCAACCCAGAAAAATGACCACCACATGCTCTAGTATGGCAATCGTTAAGCACGATTTCCACTTCTTCATGAGTGAGACATCGATGAAGAATGCAATCTACACCTCGACGATAGAGAGTGTCCTCAAGGATGACATAATTCTTGGCCTGATGATGTATACAGGGATGTTCATCATGAGAAGCAGAGGCGGGGCACTTCAAAGTTTGGATATAGATAAGAATATCTCCATACCAGGGGTCTGAAGATGCTATCAAAAACATATCTCCTTGAATAGGTGATTCTTCAGGCATAACATCGCCGGACTCGACCAAAAGTTTCGAGATAAGTTCCGCAAAGACCAGTGACTTTTTGTATTTCACCGAAACAAAATCTAAGTCAAATTCCTGGAGGACGACTATCTATCTACTGATCTTTCTTCCTATTACCCGTCGTGTCAACACGTATTGAAACGGATTCACAATGACAATGACGGTGGTCTTGCGAAAAAAAATATAATGACGGAACCGTTGGACAACATGGGCTGCTGCCAACGCAAGTTTTTTGATATGAGAATAATTGAGTTCTAGTCCAACGAGGCCTCGGCTCAAGTAATTGATCACATACTCTAAGAGAAAATCATCTTCCTGAACTAATACCATGTCGGGGGTTGACTCTGCTGCAACCAAGTATAATAATAAATCTTTGTTATAGTTGGGTGGCCGAAGTAGAGGGGCTCTTTTGAGGGCATGTTTCAATGCTTTGAAAGAGTTTTGAGTGGCATCGTCCCAATGAAAAAGAACGTCTTTCTTCATTAAGCACATAAATCCCTTTGTGATCTTAGCATAGTTTGTGATGAAACGCCTCAACAAGTTCGCCTTTCCCTGTCGACTCTGATGCTGAAGGATTGTATGTGGGGGAGGCAACTGAACTATTGCCTCAACCTTGAGAGGATCGACCATGATCCTTGTTGTTGACACTATGAAACCTAACAAATGGTCTGACGTCATGCAAAAAATGCATTTGTTGGGATTCAAGTGAATCCGAAAGTAGCGACATCGTTCAAAGATAAGTTGGAGGTGTGTGGGATGATCAACTCTCTTACGAGAGAGTGATGATAAATCATCTAAATAGGCTTCAAATATATGCTTGAGATCATGGAAAGCAAAAGACATGGCTCGCTAGAAGGTAGATTCGGCATTTTTGAGACCAAAAGGCATCTTACGATAGGAAAATGTACCCCATGGAAAAATGAATGTAGTTTTGTATTGGTCTTCGGGTTTGATTTGTATCTGATTATATTCTGAAAAACCATCCATGAAAGAAAAGGCCTCGCAACCTACACATTCATCGACTATGTGATCAATGAATGGTGTGGGAAAATTCTCTTTTGGACAAGCCTTGTTCAAATCACAGAAGTCTGTACATACACGATTCATGCCCTATTTCTTGTTGATTGGCATAGGATTTGACACCCATTGGGTCAAATGGACAGGATAGATAAAACCATCTTTTAGCAGTTTCTCTATTGTTGAATTGGTCTTCATCACCTCCTTCGGGACTCACAACATGGTCTAACAGCCTCCCGTGGATCCATTAACTCTAGCGGTGATGAGTTTACTAATCACCCATGGGTTTTGGTCTAACGGCAACCGTACTACCTCTAAACTGGTATCAGAGAAAAAGGTTATGGGTTCAAGTCCGCTCGATTGGTGTCGAGTATCTCAGTTGGTGCTAAGAGCCCTCAGTTGGTGCTGAGGGGGAGATTGTTGAATTGGTGTTCATCACCTCCTTCGGGACTCACGACATGGTCTAACATCCTCCCGTGGATCCATTAACTCTGGCGGTGATGAGTTTACTAATCACCCGCGGGTTTTTGTCTAACAAAAACCGTACTACCTCTAAATTGTTGGAAAAAGTTTAACAAGTAGCGTATTCTTGTCATTGATGGCAAGTACAACAGTGGAGATGGCAGGATAAGAAGGATAAAATCCCTTGGGGATTCAGACGTGAAATCTCAGGAGGAACAACATTGAGGAAAATGCGCGCAGTAAAGCTCAAGATACAGGTGTTTGCAGAGGATAAGGAAGACATAGATCCAGTGACCATTGGATCCCATTCAAATTTCCCGAAAGGCTGACAGCCGTCAGATCTGCAGAAGCTGCGAGGGAGATAAGCCATCGGGAGATCGGAGTTCTCAAGGTCGTGAGAATCGAGACATTGAAAGTCTCGATATCCCGACATAATTGGGACCGTCCATTTGGAAGGACGCGTGGCAGCGATCGGGTGCCACTGGGAGAAGCTCAACAGGAGGCTTCATCGGAGAATAAGGAATCGGAGTTTCACGAGTCCTGTGAACAATTACAACAGAAACCCCGAAATCGCGATGAAAGAAATCCCGATTGAACCTGAAATATTAGATCAACATGTGATCTAGACCGTCGATCCAACTCACGAGAGCAGACCACGTCAGCTAGGGACACGTGTCACAACTAGGTAATGAAAGGTGTCAGGCAGATTCAACACTTCAGGCACATGTAAGTCACGAATCAGAGTGACACGTGGCAGTGTTCAACATGTGTCAAACCACGTGTGACGTCAACAGAGTATCGGGGATAGGGACTTTGAAATGAAAAAGTCACTTGACATCAGGAATGCCAATTTCGCTATATGTGATATCGCGATGTAATCTGAGCTGTCAGATTAAGGTTAAATTTGGACCGTTGATTCAAGTCTATGTCGGAGTTTCGCGGATCGCGAATTCATGAGGCAAAGAACGCAATGCAACAAGAATCCTGATTTCGCGATATGAAAAATCACGAGTGAATCTGGACCGTCAGATCCAGAAATGATCAGGACCGTAGATGTAACTCCATATCGGAGTTTCGGGGATACGAATTCAAAATGGAAAGAACTCAATACAACAAGAATCCCGATTTCGTGATGTGCGATATCACGATCCAATCGTGGCCATTAAAACAAGTTCATATCTAGACTGTTGGTTCAACTCCGTGTCGGAGTTTCGTGAATCGCAATCTGGAGAGACATAAGGTTGTGGTCACAGCCCTTGGTCACATCAACAAGAGATGGACAGATGTTAGAAGACAAGGAGGAGTCAAGCCTTGTCGCACGGTCAAGTGGAGAACAACACAGAAGGTGACATGACAGAAGTGGGGCCCTTCGTCAATACTCCACCATTCTGGACCCCCCCCCATATTAAAGACATAAAGGCAAGGGGGGTCCGGAATCGCTTGAGCGTCATTGATCTAGGTGCTTTAATCCTGAACGCTCGAGAGATGCGCACCCAATTCCAAACCCCCCCCACTCCTCTTAAAGATAGAATGGCAAGGGGGCTCTGGAATCGAATCCCGACCGTATATCTGAAAGCACAGATACTGACCGTCTAGATTTTCTCACCGCATATCCAACAATGTAGATGAATATAAACAAGATCGGAGGGATACTAAGGCACGACGCAGTGAGACTACCAGAAACCATTGATGACGTCTTCTAGAGAAGTCGAAGAGACCACTGTGTGATCGCCAGAGGAGATGAAGAGTCTCCAAGCTTCGTCCGATGAAGGAAGACTATTCTTAGAAGGGATTGACAGATGGATGGGAATTGAGGCCTGTAACTGAAATAGAGAAAGTGAGTTCAGTTATCACAGAGAAGATGAAGACTCTCAAACTGCCAGAGAGGCTGAGGAATCTCATCATAACCTCTAGTAATGCTGAACGCGCAGGGCGAACCACCAGAGAAGATGAAGAGTCACGATGATGATCAGATAGAGCACTCAAGAGGTGGAGGATAATGACGAGATTCTGCATGCAGAGGGATGGAGGACATTGCATGCACAAGGTGCACAGAAGCTATAAATACAGGGTACAAAGAAGAGATATGGTTTCCGTTGCTATTGGAGGTTGTTGTGATTGTTGCTTGTAAAGGTGATTAAGGTGTGAAGAAGGATTAGAGTGCAGCAGCTGAATAGCACAGAAGAGGAACTGTGCAGAGAATGGAAATGGCGCACATAGCATAAAAAGCAGAAGTCCAGACAGCGCAAGTGATATGTGCAGAAAGGCAGTGTGGCAGAAAGAGCAACGAGATGCAGCAGAACAGTGATAAGTCGGGTAAGCCATTGTTGAACATTATATCACTGTAATAATTTTCAGAAGCAAAGATTTATATTTTAGGGTGGTTGGGAGGTTCTAGGGAGGACTGTTGTCCTCAGATGTTCAAGTGGGTGCTTGAACACATGGAGTTGGTGCTAGAGAAACCAGGGAGTCAGTGCTTCCTTCTAGTTGGTGCTAGAGAAAACAGAGAGTTGGTGCTCTCAACAAGTTGCATCTTGCAAAGCTGAGGTTGTAGCCTCATTATGAGTTGGTGCTCATATGTATGATACTGTAAAGAATGTAACCATTACTTATCATATAAAAGAAAAGAGGTTTTTACCCTGCATGGGTTTCCTCGGAAAATATCTGTCTCTGTGTTTCTCATATATGTGATTGATGCTGAATGTGCCTATGTTTATTTCTCTACATTATTGTGATCATCATTCAGTGTTTCTGCAAAGAGTTTTAAAAAGAAGCATAATTGTTTAAGCTCAGTAACAACTGATTCACCCCCCCCTCTCAGTTGTCCAACAATTGGTATCAGAGCCGGCCCCTTTTATCTGAGGGTAGATCCTAGAGCTTAAACATGTCAAGCCATGAAGGAAATTCAACCAATAAGACCCCTCTGTTCAATGGAACAAACTTTACCTTCTGGAAGGTTAGAATGAGAACCTACATAATGGATTTAGGTGCAGATGTCTGGGATGTGGTAGAGACTGGTTATGTAAAGCCAATTGTGCTAGCTAATAAGGATGAAAAACTAGAATTTAGCTTCAACTCTAAGGCTATGAATGCTATCTTGAGTGGGCTTGCAGAAGCAGAATTTGTGAAAGTTATGCACCTAGGAATTGCCAAAGAAATGTGGGACAAACTCATTAACAGTTATGAGGGTAATGAGAAGGTAAAGGATGCAAAGCTTCAA
>ML810187.1:10509-22826 GCA_009831015.1 Picea engelmannii
AGGATTTTAGATTGGCCAACGGAGTCGTTAAACCCATGAGAGTGAGTCAATCCAAACAGTTTGGGTTATTTGGACAACCCCGGACTGGATTCACTCTTCCAGTTGATGAGTGGTCATTTTTGCCCGTCAACATGGACCTAAGCCAATATAAATAAAATAACATTACTAATGTAATATGCCCCAATTAAGGGGTAATGTGCCACTACTTAGGGCTTAAGATGCCCCTCCCCTTGAGACAAGTGTTGTTCAAAAATCTTGAGTAACTTTGGATGCTTCTGTATAAAAGACTCATCTTCCCAACTGGAATCTTCAGCTGGTAGTTTCCTCCATTTAATGAGATACTCTAAAATGGATATATTCCTTAGTTGGAAAATTCTTGTGTCAATGATTTCTTTAGGATCCAATATGATTTTTCCTTCCTCATCAAGTTCTGGAAATATAGTTTGAACTAGGATATTGTCACCTATAACCTTGTTTAAGCATGAAACATGGAAAACTGGGTATACTCGTGAAGATGCATGAAACTCCAATTTGTATGCCATAGTACCAATCTTTTGCAACAACTTATAAGGGCCATAGTAATTTGGTGATAATTTATTATCCTTCTTGGATTTCTTGAGGGAAATCTGTTTGTATGGTTGTAGTCTTAAAAACACCCAATCCCCTACTTCAAAATGTCTTTCACTACATGTTGATCTGCTTGTTGTTTCATGCGATTTTGTGCCATAGTCAGGTTTTGGAGAACTTTTTTTGATGCTCGATGTGATCTTCCACTGCTGGAACCTTAGATTTTTCTTTTAGAGAAGAAGTGATGGAAGGAGGTTGGTATCCATAGAGTGCCATAAATGGTGTCATTTTTTTTGTAGTATGAAAGGAAGTGTTATACCACCATTCTTCCAAGGGTAACCATTTGAACCATTGTGTTTGTTTATCATAGACAAAGCAACGAAGAGAGCCTTCCAAACATTTTTTCACTATATCGATTTGTCCATCAGATTGAGGATGATAGGATGAGGTATGAGACAATTGAGTACCCAAACAAGAAAACAATTTTGTCCAAAAATGTCCAGTGAAGATGGGATCTCTGTCACTTACAATAATCTTTGGGCTTCCATGTAGCTTTTGAACTATCTCCATGAATGCAGTGGCAACTATACTAGCTTTGAAGGGATGAGAGAGTGAAAAAACGTGTGTGTACTTGGTCAGTCTATCAACAATCACCATGATGACACTCTTTCCTTCAAAATTCGGTAACCCTGTGATGAAATCCATGGAAACCTCCTTTGAGCATTGACTTGGGATGGATAATGGTTGTAAAAGACCTAAGGTCTTAATTGTTTCCACCATATTTTGTCGGCAAACCAAAAATTCTGCCACAAACATTTGAACATCAATTTTAGTGCCATCCCAAAAAAATTCCTTCTTGACCCTATGGTAGGTTTTCAAAAATCATGAGTTCCCTCCTATAGAAGAGGTGTATAATTCCAATAGTACCTTTTGTTTGAGTTGGGAGTTCTTACATATATATAAGCGATATTTGTACCATAGTGAATCATTTTTCCATGTAAATGTATCTGATGCTCTGGAATCCTCTTGCAACTTTTGAATGAGAGTCCCCATGTTTTTGTCATTCTTCCATTCATCCTTTGCTTCTATTATCCAATTGGTTTGGATGATCGAGATAGCACAGAGAAAGGCCTCAATATATTCATCCTTTCTTGAGAGTGCATCTACCACAACATTTTGCTTCCCTTTTTTATAGACTATTTCAAAATCATAACCCAATATCTTGGTCACCCATTTTTGTTGTTCTTCTGAAGATAGTCTTTGTTCCAAGAAGTATTTAAGACTATCATGATCTGTTTTGACCTTGAAGTGCCCACCTATTAGGTAAGGGAGCCATTTCTTTAAGGCATGTAGTATTTCCATCATTTCCTTCTCATAAATGGGTTTGTATAAGTCCTTTCCCTTGAGTAGCCAACTTTCAAAAGCCATGGGCCTTTCTTCTTGCATTAGGACAACACCAATTCCATTTCCCAAGGCATCACATTCCACAATAAAGGTTTTTGTGAAGTCTGGAGTGGTGAACATAGGAGATTTTCACATCACCTCTTTAATTTGTTCAAAAGCTTTAGATGCCTATGGATTCCATGAAAATGCATCCTTATTACTTAGTGTCATTAAAGGTGTTTCTCTTCTTCCATAGTGTCGAACAAACTTGCAGTAGAAACCTGTCAAACCCAGAAATCCTCTAAGATTATTCAATGTTTTGGGAATCATCTAGTCCATCGTGTCCTTAATATTGTTAGGGTCTACCTTGACACCTTCATGAGATACAATATGAACTAAATACTCTACCTCCTTCACCCCAAAGAAACATTTGGATGGTTTGGCATATAGTCGTTTCTCCTTTAGTAGTTGTAGAAACTTACCAACATGTCACAGATGATCCTCCCAAGACTTGTTATAGATTAGTATATCATAAAAAAATACTAACAAAATTTTTTGAAGGAAGGGATTGAAAATGGAATTCATCAACCCTTGGAATGTGGAAGGTGCATTTGTAAGGCTAAAAGGCATGACCAAAAAATCATAATGGACTTCATGAGTTCGTAATGTTATTTTTGGGATATCTTCTTCATTCATTCTAACATGATGATACCCTGAACAAACATCCAATTGTTGATTAAGGTTTGTTTTCATTGATGCCAACCCTTGAAGAAAGTTTGGTAGTGAATTTCAATAGCACAAAGGTTTGGGTAATGGACCCAAGGTTGTTTCATGTAATATGGTATGAGTTTTGATATATTTTTAGGTAATACCATTCTATATGGATAGTACATTTCATGCCATTTCTGGTGGTAAGTGGAACATCACATAACTCCTCATGGTTTGAGAGTTATGGCCTTACGAAGTTGGAGGACCATCATATGCAGGCTTGAAGCCCCAAAATGTCAAAGAAGTCAAAGATCTTGCAAAGAAGAAATTATTATTTAAATGGTAAAGAAAAGTGACAAATTCAAGGAGGATTATTTAAATAATAAAGTGAAGTGACAAAATCAAAGAAGATTATAAAGTGAGGTGACAAAGTCAAGGAGGAATATTTAAATGATAAAGAAATGGAGAACTTTCTAATTATGGAAAGTGGTTAACCATAAAAATGAGGAAAATAGGTTAAGTGACCTAGAAATGGGTTAAGTGACCTAGAAATAAGTTGAGTGACCTAGAAATGGGTTAAGTGACCTAGAAATAGGTTAAGTGACCTAGAAGTGGGTTAAGTGACCTAGAAGATGCTTTTAAGGAAGCCACTTGGAGAGTATAAAGAAGAGGAAAGGCTCTCTCATTTCAGATCACACTTGAGCTTATTGAATATCTATAGGTGACTGGGGTAAACAAAGGATATATAAGCCGAATTTCAGAGGGAAGGTGAAGAAACGAAGGGCATAATTCAAGGAAGGATAAATTCTTTTGATGATGTTTTCTAAGGTATGTTATTGACAGGCCATCTCACCATTTTCAAAATATTTTTTTGTTTAGAATGATTCAGAACATGACATTGATAGGTCATTGAGGAAACATATCCAAGTATCTGTGGTAATAAAATTCATATTTTGGGTCGTTGTATTTTTGGAGTTACACTTCGTGGAAAATAGGGTTTGTGGCTAGTCCTAAAACTAGTCTAAAACAAGTGTTTCAGGTAAAAATGTCATAATGTATTCATAACATATAAAAATTCAGTAAGACCAAATGTGTTGGTTAGATTACTATCTGTAGTATTCTTTGTAACAGTTTCAGATCTATTCAACAAATATTTTGTGTGGGGCACGCTCTACAAGGTCTCTCTCTAGAATAATCCAAAATTCATAAAGGTATGCCATTTTTGCTATAAATCCTTTTTTGAGAGGTTCCAAGTAGTTCCACCTAGAGAAATTGCATGAAACAAATTGAAGAATATTGTGTACTATTTTTATATCTTTATTCATTACAGGTACATATTTATGACTATTTCAAGTTAGGGTTGTTGACTAATCCCAAACTAGTCATGTGAGACTAAATAAAAGGTTGATGAAAATTATAGTATCTTGTTGTGAAAGTTAAGGAAGATTTGCAAGTATGTGATCATATACACCAGGTCTATTACAGAGTTAAAAATCATATTTTGATGATGAAATTGATGAAGGATTTTGGTTAAGGTACATTTTGGGTACATGGCTGAGACAAGTAGTTGAAGAGTTGGCACATACATGAGGTGTATAGTTGATGATGTTGGTACATATTGATGAGTCATACTTTATTAGTAGTTGACAAATGATTGGTACATACTTGGTACATGGTTGGATGCAATTTTTTATGGTACAAGTTGATTACAAGTTGTTTGGTACGGGTTGGTGCATGGTTGATGCAGTTGTTTATGGTACATGTTGATTACAAGTTGAGGTACAAGTTGATGCATGGTTCAAGTTTATTGGTACAGGTTTACAACAATATATCTCACAACGATAGTGTGACAGTGGTTCCATCATTCTACTTATACTTCATGGTGGTTGGACGGGGAAAGGACAGGTGGTTGTAGCCACCTCCTGGTTATAGTCAGAGAACATAGGGGGTTGTAGCCTCCTTCTGGTTGTAGCCAGAGAATAGGGGAGTTGGAGCTTCCCTTAGGTTGTAGCCTGAGAAACAAGGGGGTTGGATCCTCCTTCCATTTTCAGCTGGAAAACAAAGGAAGTTGGTGCTTCCAATGAATGTAATTCTTCAAGACATATAAGAAAAAGCATTTTGTGGTTTTCTCCCGCTTTGGGTTTCCATGTAAAACACTAGTGTACTATGTATGTGTATGATTGTTCATTGTTCATTTCTTATTTACTCTGTATTTATTGGATGATAATGCTACATTGATATAACACTTGGATTATATGGTTAAAAAGGATTGCATTGATCTATTATTTATTCACCCCCCCTCTTAGTAATTAAATAATTGGTATCAGATCTGGTTCCTTAATAAATTAGTTTAACCACTGAAAGGTAGATCATGGAGAGAAACAACTTGTATAAAAATGGAATACCACAATTCAATGGACAAAAGTATTCATTTTGGAGCATAAGGATGAAAACATATATACAGGCACATGGATTTGAAATTTCGTAATCAATTGTAGATGGATACACAACACCAATAGTTCCACCAACAAATGACAAAGCAGTGAAACTCAGACAAAATAATTCCAAGGCCAAAATTCACTTATAAATGGTTTTAGTGAAACAATATTCACCAAAGTTTCACATTGTAAATCCGCTAAAGATATTTGGGACAAACTTCAAAATATTTATGAAGGAGATTCAAAAGTCAAAGAAGCAAAGCTTCAAACTTACAGAGGTCAGTTCGAACAACTAAAGATGAAGGAAGATGAGAATTTTGCAGCTTACTTTTTATGAGTTGATGAAACAGTAAATGAAATCATAGCATTGGGAGAAGAAATCAAAGAATATGTAATTGTTCAAAAAGTACTAAGATATCTTCCTATGAGATTTGACCCTAAGATATCAGCACTAGAATAAAGATTAGATCTAAACTCAATAAGCATTAATGAATTACATGGAATCTTCACAGCATATGAAATGAGAACTTAACAGGAAAATCCAGATATAAAAGAAGAAGCTTTCAAAGAATCCAAAAAGTCAAAGAAAAAGGGAAGGAAAAAAGAAGAACATAGCAGCAACAATGACGTCTCAAAAGATGATGAAGAAGTGGAAAACTTTGTCAAAATACTGAACAAGGGAACCGACAATAGGTATAGAGGTAAGCTTCCTTTAATTTCTTTTAATTGTGATGGTATTGGTCATTTTTCTAACAAGTGTCCTTATAAGAAAAAGAGAAATGATGAAGGTTACTCAAAAGACAAAAAATCATATAAAGGCAAAAGAACCACAAAATATGTTTTCGAGAAAAGATTATGCACCAAAGAAGACATATCATCATCTAATGAAGATGAAGTCAGTGACAGCGAGACAGAAAGCGTTCTATTCATGGAAGTAGAAGACTCTGATAAAGAAGACTCTGAAGAAGAATATGAAGAAGCCGAAGAAGAATATGAAGAAGTCGAAGAAGAAATTGAAGAGGCAGAATTTGACTACCGAGAGGAATTAATGTGTGCCATAGAAGTTATCAGAAGAGAAAATAAGAAAACCAAGAAACTACAAGCAGAAGTAGACAAGAAAGAAGAAACTCAAGAACTAGAATAAATTATCACAAATTTGAAGGTTCAAATAGAAGAAGATAAAAGAATTGAAGAAGCACTCCAAGAAAAACTAGAAGAAAAAGATAAGATCATTGGAAATTTGGAAGCAAAGATTGTCATGTTAAGAAAGGATATTCAAAAGAAAAATATGCATAACAACTCAAAAGTTTTGGATAACATTATCAACAGTCAAAAATCTCATCATGACAAGTCTGTACTTGGATACAATCAGATAGAAAAAGGATCAAGCTCCAAAACAACAGATCAAGAAACATATCCAAAAATCTTTGTAGAAACAATCAAGGGGGGTAGGAAGATCTACAAGGAAGATTACAGGGACACTCCTCCACCGAGAAGATTCAGATTTCAGAATCAACAACCGACAGATAGGCCTTATGAAGAAGAAGAATTCATAAGAGTACCTCCTTTCAGAAGATCTTCAACTCCCAGGTATCAAACTATATTTTTTGGTTTATGTTATGCATGTAATAATTTTGGACATAAAGTTGTGAATTGTAGAGATAACAACAGGAACAAAAACAACTTTAAAAGTCATTCACAAAGGGGATATTCAAGAAGGACTAGTGAAAAACAGAGAAGAAGTTACAACAGGTTTGAATATTTGAGAATTGAAGTGGAATGTTACAAATGTAACAATTTTGGACACATGGCCAAAGATTGCAGAATGACAGTACCTCCTAGAGAACTACAACAAAATAACAACAGTCACAGACAAGACCTCAGAAAAGGACATGGATAAGAAAGCAGGATCAATATAGCAATGAAGAATGCACATTCTCTCTACAACATAAGCAGAAGAAACATGGTTGGTATGTTGACAGTGGGTGTTCAAAGCACATTACAGATGATAGAGACAGGTTTCTTACATTACGAAAGGAAAGATATGGATCAGTCTCCTTTGGAAATGATGATTCAACCAAAATCATTGGAAAAGGCACAGTCATAATTGGGAACAAGAATACAAAGGTAGAAAATGTTCTACTAGTAGAAGATATGAAACATAATCTTCTAAGTGTGATTCAAATGTGTGACCAAGGTCATAAAGTTACTTTTGATTCACAAAAGTGCGAGATAAGAAAAGAAGGTTTAGGAAAATTGATTGCTACAGCTGCGATAACTTCAAGCAACATATATGTGTTAAGTGAAATTGGAAATGAAAAGTGTTGTCTAGGAAAGGAAAATGAAAGTTGACTATGGCACAAAAGAATGGGTCACATACATTTTGATAGCCTTGTCAAATTAAACAAAAGAGAAGAAGTCCGAAAAATTCCCCAGATCACGAAACCAACCAACACTTTATGCAAGCATTGTCAACAAGGAAAGAAAATAAAGACCAGGTTCAAATCAAAGGAATATTCAACGATAAGACCACTGGAAATTGTGCATATTGATTTAGTTGGACCAACTACAACAAAGGACTTAAAAGGTGAGAAATAATTTATGTTATTAGTTGATGATTATACAAGAATGACCGCAGTTTTCTTTCTCAAGAATAAGTTAGAAGCTTTTGAAAACTTCAATATCTACAAGGAAATGGTTGAAAATGAAATGGATTCAAAAATCAAATGTGTGAGATCTGATAATAGAGGAGAGTTCACTGCAAAGGAATTTATGGACTACTGCAGCAGTCATGGAATAAAAAGGCAATTCTTCATTGCTAGGACACCTCAACAGAATGGAGTTGTTGAAAGAAAAAAAATGACGGTACAAAAAATGGCTTGAACAATGCTAATAGATTCAAAATTGACAGATATTTTTTGGACACAGCAGTGCATACAACAATTCACATTCAAAACAGAGTAATGCTTAGAAATAACATTGATCAAACTCCTTATGATCTATGGAAAGGAAGACCAACAAATGTAAACCACTTCAAAGTTTTTGGAAGAAAATGTTACATCTAAAGAGAAGATGGAAGAATGGGAAAGTTTGACTCTCGTGTGGACAAAGGAATACTTGTTGGTTACTCAAGTACAAGAAAAGAATACAAGTGTTACAACCTGGTATTGAACAAAGTGGTGGAACGCATCAACGTAAAAATTGATGAAACATGTAGACAACAATTAAAGGAAGAAGAAAATGAATCAATGGAACAACTTTACGAAGAAGAAACAAAAGATGAAAAAGAAGGGGAAGAAGAAGAGGATATGATAGAAACAAAAGAGAAATTTCAACAAGTAACTCCAAAAACACCTAGTAGATGAATATAGAAGAATCATCCTTCAGATCAGATTATTGGAAACAAAGACGTAGGAGTTAAGACTAGAAGAAGAATATGTTCACCAAAACAAACGCACCTAGCTCTCACATCTACAATTGAACCAACACATTTTGAAGAGGCTAGCAAGGATGAATTTGGAACAAGGCCATGGATGAAGAATTGGATCAAATAAAGAAAAATGACACTTGGGAATTGGTTCCAAGACCAAAGGATAAGAATGTGTTTGACACAAAGTGGGTATATAGGAATACATTGAATGAATATGGATAGGTTACAAGGAACAAAGCCGGATTGGTATGTAAAGGATATGCACAGGTTGAAGGAATCGACTTTGAAGAGACATTTTCCCCAGTTGCCAGAATGGAAGCAATCCGATTGCTTTTAGCTTATGCATGCTCCAAAAATATTAAAGTGTATTAGATGGACATAAAATCAATTTTTTTGAATGGGGAAGTTGAAGAAGAAGTCTACATTGAACAACCAGAAGGATTTCAATTGTCAGAGAACGTAGATTATGTGTGTAAATTAAAGAAGGCCTTGTATGGTCTAAAACAGGCTCCTAGAGCATGGTACTCTAGACTAGATAAATATCTACAACATGTAGGGTTCATAAAAGAAAGTGCAGACAACAAGCTCTACATCAAGGTAATTCAAGATAGTATTTTATTAATTGAAGTTTATGTTGATGATATTAAATGACATGAAACTGACACAGAGATGTAAATTGGTGGATCAAATGAACATGGACTAACACGGGTGTTAAAACAGGAAATTTGTGATGGTTGACTCTTGTGGTTGATACTTCCCTTGAACATTGAGGCACAACAACAAAAACATGACATGGACCAAAACATGATGATACAATGGACATTGTGACTTTCGTCAGGTGACCCAAAGGAGTAAACAAACTTAGAGGATTGGTTCAGTGTAGAGGTTCAGTGGACTAAAATGTATGCAAAGACAAAGTGTCGTGTTCAAGGGTGACTGTAAGAGTGACTGGTGATGTTCTCAAAAACTGCTTAGCTTGCTTCCTTCAAAATTTTCCCCCATCCAGATAGACGAGTACCTCTTTTTAATTTAACGAGCTTGAGGAGGGTAACACATGTTCAATATAACTCACCTTCGGTAAGTCCCTCTTCCTTTGTTTAAAAAAATCGAAGAAGTAAGGGTTCGGTCCCATATGGGTCCTTCAATGTATGATTTGTTTAACAAGTCCGGAGAATGTAAACTCAGTGATTTTTCTTGTTCAGAGAGCCTGAAAAAAGTTAAAGACAAATCCAGTGATGTCCTTTTTCGTAATGTTTGTCTTGCGAGGCCGAAAAAGAGATAAACTACCACTCGAAAGATGCCCTTTCAAACCTTTTAATCAGTGTGAAAGCAAGCAATATCACTCGATAATCTTTTCATGTTTAGAGAGTCTGAAAATATCTTAAAGAACACTCCAGGGTGTTAATTTAAGTATACTCGGTTACATTCTCATATTTTTTCAAGCGTGAGAAAGAACAAAGACTAAGCTCAATATTGGTTTCATTTTTACACAAGCTTGAAACAAAATTAAACTGTGCTTGTAAATTCCCAACATAATTTCCAAAGGTTGGGATACCCATGGATGGTTGGTAGTCTGCCCCCATCTTGAAAAGATAGTGGTATAACTCCAGAATGATAATCAAAGACTGGAGACATGCCCCCCCAAGCTTCAATTCATTCACTGACTTTGAGGCTGTCACTAATTTCTATACTGTATGAAGAAAAAGGATATAGGAGGATGAAATGAAGGTTCAAAAATGAGACCTAACGAAATACTCGAATCAACATCTACGAGATATAGCGAAAGACTCGACCTGACGGGAGAGGTGATTTTTTCAGTTTTTAACGAGCTTGACATAGTAAAAGAACTATGCTCCAGGATTCGGGTTCAATCCCTAGATTTTTGTTTCATTTTTTAACGAGCTTTCTATAGAGAGGAAAACTATGCTCGTAGTTTTTGTTTCATTTTTTAACGAGCTTGCTATAGAGAAGAAAAACTATGATCGTAGCTTATGTTTTATTTTTCAACGCGCTTGCCACAGAGAGGGAAACTGTGCTCACGACCTCTTCTTTATCATGGCTTCCAAGAGGATAAAGCTCTAGAAGGACACCATGTCAAGGGACAAAACTCGGTCATGGCCTCCAAGAGATCTTCACTGGATGGAAGAAACACACTCTTGAAGGAAATCATGTCGAGGGTGGCAATAGGGTTAAGGAGGTTAAACTCCAATAGCCCTACCGAAGAGATCACCATGTCAAATACCGAATCTAAGTCATCAAAATTTGAAGTCATGGGAGACAACGCCACATAATTGACCTGTGGCAGGGGTGATATCGACTGCATATAAGACCCATTTAGGGAGGTCATTGGGTTGATGGTCATGTTAGGGCCAATAAACTAAAGTTGATCAATAGTCACCATTCTTCCATCATGAGGGAAAGATATCAGACAAAAAAAAGTGGACACAATAGCTTTCATGTCATAGAGATAATCTCTCCCAAGGCATGAATCGAAATCCAAGGGGTCATGGACTACCATAACATCAATAAAGACAGTTTTCCCTCCCAAAGTTATAGGAAACTGAGGAAGGGTCCCTAAAAGGTGACTGGTTCTTCTGTTAAAAGAGAACATAGTCTGGGTAACCGATAGAAGCTGAGGATAACCCAAAGCTTGCCAGGCAATAGAGGACAAAATACTAATGGATGAACCCTCATCTATGTTAAGAACCAAATATCAATATAGCATAGAAAAACCTCAGAATAAGTACTCAACTCCTTGAAAAAGAGATAAATTTAGATAATAAACCTCTTCGAGGGGGAAACCTCCTTATGCCCACATAAATGTACAATTCCAAGATGATTCCAAATGAAAATGTCTCCTTGGTATATATAGGAGACTAGGAGGTGTAATTACAACTAATGGAATAAAGACGACATAAATAAAATAGAATTACTAATGTAATATGCCCCAATTAAGGGGTAATGAGCCAATATTACGGCTTAACATGCCCCTCCCCTTGAGACAAGTGTTGTTCGCAACGCTTGAGTAAATTTGGATGCTTTTGTATAAAAGACTCATCTTCCCAAGTGGAATCTTCAGCCGATAATTTCCTCCATTTAATGAGATACTCTGAAATCAATCTATTCCTCAGCTGACGAACTCTTGTGTCATCGATGGATTCAGGCTTCAATATGATTTTTCCTTCCTCGTCAAGTTTTGGCAATATAATTTGAACTGGGATCTTGTCGCCTATAACCTTCTTTAAGAATGAAACATGGAAAACTGGGTGTACTTGTGAAGATGCAGGCAACTCCAATTTGTATGCCATAGTACCAATCTTTTGCAACACCTTATAAGGGCCATAGTACTTTGGTGATAATTTATTATCCTTTTTTTCTTGCTTGAGGGAAATCTGTTTGTATGGTTGTATTCTTAAAAACACCCAATCCCCTACTTCAAAACTTATTTCACTACGATGTTGATATGCTTGTTGTTTCATGCGATTTTGCGCCATGGTCAGGTTTTCCTTTAAGATTTGGAGAACTTGTTGTTGATGCTCGATGTGATATTCCACTTCTTGAACCTTATATTTTTCTTTTAGAGAAGAAGTGATGGAAGGAGGTTGTTATCCATAGAGTGCCATAAATGGTGTCATTTTTGTTGCAGTATGAAAGGAAGTGTTATACCACCATTCTGCCAAGGGTAACCATTTGAACCATTGTGTTTGTTTATCAGAGACAAAGCAATGAAGGTAGCCTTTCAGACATTTGTTCACTATCTCAGTTTGTCCATCAGATTGAGGATGATAGGA
>ML810187.1:29852-53445 GCA_009831015.1 Picea engelmannii
TGAGATTCATGTATTTCGGGACGGGAAAAGTATCTTTTTCATTAACATCAATACAAATCAACTTACAATGATTTCTGAGATTGGCCACCGTTCCTCGATCCTGATCCTGGGCTCTTCCTCTTCTTTCTGTCCTCCAACTGCTGTTGCATGAGTTTCTCCTAGAGCTTGAGGCAAAGCTAAAGGGTTGGGGACAAAATTGGCTTGGCGATTTGGCAGAGTTTCTTTGCTATGATTTTCCTCCTCTGAATAGTACCCCTACCCCTCCTTTTATAGGCTAGAAGGAGCTAGGGTTATTGGCGAACTCTCGGCCATGCATGGCTCGGAGTTCCAGTTAACTGACAAAAAGCCTTGAGTCCCGGCGGAAACTTTCCTGATTTTTTGCTTTGTTAGGTACCCGCGAGCTGTTTTGGGTTAGCCCGCGGATGCCCCGCGTGCAGTATAAGGACAGCAAGTGGATGCCCGCGCCCAGTGAGAAGTTAGGGCGCGGGTTGCTTGTTTTGAGTGGTTTTTTGAGGAATTTACTCAGCATGGCTTTGGCTAGGAAGAGGCATGAGTAGGCCTGATGCCAGGTAAGCAGGGATAGTGCAATTTAGGGTTATAACATTTACCCTCCAAGGAGCCTGTGTGAGTATAAAACAACATCTATTCAAGGTACAATGAGACTTTCCTTCACCGTCACCTTGTGTAAGACCCTAAATATTATGGCTACTAAGGTCACCAACTCGCAGTCAGCCTCTGGGTGGGTATAGTCGACATTCTAGTACGAAGGTATGGGTAGGATAACAAGTCTGAAATCCTTCAAGAGAACTGAGGACAAGTGGACCAGTAGAACTCCAAAGGACCCCGAATGGATTCAGAGCTCATGAAGCACCGAGACAAAATGAAGATAGTTGAACCTCAAGAATAACCCCCAATATACGATCTGACTACTACGAATGGTTAAACCAGGGAGGGATAATCTTCATAGCTCTTATGAACACGACCTCGTGCGTAACCCCTGTGTGAGAGGGGGATCCTAGTAAACTGATAAGAAAATTGGATTTTCTCTCCCTATCGCAAGATTCTAAGTTTTTTTGATAGCTTTGGAAAGTTATCCTTTCAACCTATTCCAAATCCCTACACCTTAAGCTAATGTAGGTTTGCTAACAGAAAATGTAAAAATGTCTGATGAATTTTAATTTAGCGCTTGATTTTAAGTTGTTTCTTACTCAAGAGGAAAATGGCGTGGACTAAATTATTTTTTTACAGACTCTAAAAAATGCAAAGAAATGAGAATGAAAACATTTCACTTCAATGAAAGATATATTACGAGAAGGAGAAAATGTTTATCATTCCAGATGCACAATGTCCCAAAATGCCAAAAACCATGCAATTTTGCAACTTCAAATGCAAGCTAGTTTCACTACCCAAAAGAAAGAATGAAAATATATTATTTGTTTGATTCTAATGTATATAATAGTAAATACAAATCCTTCAATGCTCCACAACTTTCAATCAAGAGGAAGAGTCAATTGTAGATGCAAAAGACACGAAGCGACAAAAGTTTCAAACAAAGCATGCACTCAAAGCAATGAGAACTGAAAGAACACAAGTAGAAAATTTTCCTAACAAGAACTCAATCAAGGATTCAACAACTGAAAAAAATTTATTGAGTACAATAAGATGCAGAGAAGAATCCAAGAAAAGACAGAGAGAAAGAGAAATCACTCGAATTGTCCTGACAAAACAACCAGCTAGAAAAGGCAATTTCACATTTCTGAAAAATGTTCAATCTCCAATCAAGACAATAAGGGGTGATAAGAACCAAATATCAACCTAAATAACTTCACAAAACAATCACAAAGTCTAGGAAAATACTTCCACAAAACAGGCTGAGAAAATCTGAGCAGAAAAGGGCAAAAATCCTCCAAAAAGGAGACCAGTGCTCCCTGTCTCAAGGGTACAATGTGTTGAGGCTCTCCCTAAATCACTATAGGGGAGATATAGAGCTCTAATATGGCCTATAGGGGGGCTTTGTTCCACCCATAAATTCAAAAAACAATAAAAACAAATGAAGAAAAACTCACCCAAAATGCATAAAAATTGGTGAAATTGCTAGTGAAGGTAGGAGAAGGCTAATGGATGATGATCAAACAATAAGAGTGATCTGAAAGGTGGGAAAATGTAATTAAATACAATATGAAATTTTTTGGAAAAATGAACTCAAATATCAAATGGAAAAATAGATAGATCTTTGAATTTCCTTACAATAGCTTTCATTCAGCCAGATAAATGAGAAGAAAACAGTAAATTAAATCTAAATCTTCAAAGAATAAGAGTGACTTAAAAGTAAGGAAGAAAAATGTTAAAAATCCAAAAAAAACATAATCAATTCTTAGAAATCAAGATTTTGGAGGCCAAAACAAGGACACACTGAGATGGTATTAACCTTGAGCAGATGAATCACCAAAAAGTAAACTCAGAGATCAACTCCTAAAAGTTTTTTAAACAAAAAAGGACCAGTGCTTTGGTTTCAAGGGTAACAAAGAATTGCAAAACTCTATGGGAGATTGAAATGGAGTGCCAGTTCTCTGGTCGTAGAGGCAGGGGAGTGCTGGCCTCTTAGAACTCAAAAACTTGCCCAGAAATTAAAAAAAAACTCAGGAAAAATCAGAAATTGAGTGTGTATGGGATGAATCCAAGGGCCAACAACACATCTAAGAATTAGAGACATAGCGTGAATAAGATCTAAGGGTGATAAAATGCCAAAAACAAGACCAAGGAAGGAAACCAAAACTGAAAGCTTCGTCTCCCCAGTGGAGTTGCCAATTTTTGTTACAGGAAAATCCCCCTACAGACAGGTGAAATTCCTCTTGGATCTAGACCCCTATAACCAAGACAGAAAGTTGTTAACTTTGGTCACTGACATCCCAAGTTTTTCCCTTGGGATGTTTGTCCTCGCCCAGTTCCAAGTTGAGCTCTGATCCACAAGCTCTTCGATAGGTCCTAGAATCCAATCAAAGACAAAACATGCTTCCTATTCTACTGCTATTAGTCTGAAACTAGATCTATCTATTAAAGACAAGTTCATGTAGGCATACATAATCTCTAAGGAAACAAACCAAGCACATGTATTAATGATAACTTTATAGAAATACTTAGAGACCTTTGATGTAGATGCAACAGCTTCACCAATATCTCCTTGTCCAATCCTTTGCTCAAATGATCCATAAACAAAATGACTACACTTCATTGATTATCTCCCTTATGAGATCATAAGTTTTATTCCTTCAATGTCCTCCTTCCTTATGACATTATAAGTTAGGTATCTCTCAATATCTCCATCTCTCCTTTCACCATGAGGAGGCCTCCTTATACAAGATTGGAGAGGCCCAACCACCTTAGAGATTCTTGGGATAGGTTGAGGATCCTTCTCCATCAGTTGTGGATCTTCCCTAAGATCTAGACTTGAACTTAGATTCGAATCCAACCAAATCCAACCAACTATAGATATGTGGGGTATTTTTCCCTGATTTTCCTCAACAACCCAAGATTTCCTCAAAAATCCCAACGTTCCCCCAGAATGGGGCACAGAGTGTTGAAATGCTCCCCCAAAGGAGGGAAAGGAGCGTTGGAACTCCCTAATAGTGGGTAGGGGAGTGCTACCCAAAATTTCCTCAAAAAATCCCAGCGCTCACCTAGAAGGGTGCACAAAGTGCTGGAACGCTCCCCCAAATAAGGTCAAGGAGCTTTGGCACTCCCTGACAATGGGTAGGGGAGCACTGGCGTTCAAAATTCATTTTTAAGTGGTTTTTTTCATGTAAAAAGATTTGTACTCTTCATCAAATGATTTCTCTTTCTTAAACCAATCTTCAAGGGTGTCTTTGAAGTGTCCTTGTGATTTCATTCAAGACACAACATAGGAAATATGACTGTATGATGTCTGTGACACTTTTGACACTTATGGATAAAATGTGACACGTGCGACACTTGAAATGACGAAAATAGGTCATCATTGAAGTGAGTGATTTTAATGTGTAACAAGAGTTGACTACCACAATATCGTGTTATGCATTGGCTAGAATTAGCACTCCTCAAACCCTCAATATCAAAGGATATATCAAAAAGAAAAAGGTAATAGTCGTAATTGATTCTGTCAGTACTCATAATTTCATTCACTATAAATTAGCCAAAGCTCTCAATTGCTTTGTATATCTAGTGCCAGAGTTTCAAGTAATGATTACATATGGATGAACTACCAATTTCTCAGGAAAATGCAATAAGATCAATATTACTATGTGGGAATATGTAATGAATAGTCCAATGATTGCTATTCCCATGGGTGATGATGATGTTGTACTAGGAATCCAATGGTTACAATCATTAGGAGCAATGGCTTTTAATTTTCAAGAAATTTTCATGAAATTTTCATTGGAAGGAAAATAAATATAGTTGAGAGGTATCACAGGGAAACCCATTAAGGTGATAATCTCTAATGGCATCGCAAAATTATTGAAAAGGGGGCATCAAGGTGTAATTGTACAACTATGCTCACTAGATGTTCAAACATCTAAGCCATCTATTCCTCTATATCTCCAAGGGATCATTGATAAGCATTCCAAATTATTTTAATATATTCCCAAATGTATTCCACCCACTCGAAATTATGATCATGATATTCACCTAATTCCTGAGAGTGTTCCTCCTAACATCAGGCCATACAGATACCCTTATGCCCAGAAGAGTGAAATTGAGTGCATGGTTGAAGAAATGTTAGAGGTTGGCATTATTAGACCTGGCCAAAGTTCTTACTCTGCATCGGTGGTAATGGTATTCAAGAAATATGGCTCATGGCGTATGTGTCCAGATTATAGAGAGATCAACAAGATCACTATTAAAGATAAGTTTCCCAATCCTGTCATTGATGAATTGTTAGATGAACTACATGGAGAAATCTATTTCACAAAGTTGGATCTTCGTTTAGGGTATCATCATATTAGAATGAAGGAAGAAGATATCCCAAAAACAAAATTCTAAACTCATGAAGGCCATTATGAATTCTTGGTCATGCCTTTTGGCCTTACAAATGTACCTTCCACATTCCAAGGGTTGATGAATTCCATTTTCAAGCCCTTCCTTTGAAAATTTATATTAGTATTTTTTGATGATATACTAATCTATAGAAAGTCTTGGGAGGATCATGTGTGACATGTTGAAAAGGTGCTACAACTACGAAAGGAGCAACAACTATATTCCAAACCATCCAAATGTTCGTTTGGAGTGAAGGAGGTAGAGTATTTGGGTCATATTGTATCTCATGAAGGTTTCAAGGTAGACCTTAACAAGATTAAGGCCATGATGGACTGGTCGATTCCCAAAACAATGAATAATCTTAGAGGATTTTTGGGTTTGACAGGTTACTACCGCAATTTTGTTCGATACTATGGAAGAATAACAACACCTTTAATGACACTAACTAAGAAGGATGCATTTTTATGGACTGCAGAGGCAACTAAAGATTTTGAACAACTTAAAGAGGTGATGTGAAAACCTCCTATCTTGAGCACTCCAGACTTCACAAAAACCTTTATTCTGGAATGTGATGCCTCGGGAAATGAAATTGGTGTTGTCCTAATGCAAGAAGGAAAGCCCCTGGAGACCACTCAAGGGAAAGGACTTACACAAACCCATTTCTGAGAAGGAAATGATGGAAATACTACATGCATTGAAGAAATGGAATCCTTGCCTAATAGGTAGGCACTTCAAGCTCAAAACAGATCATGATAGTCTTAAATAATTCTTGGAACAAAGACTATCTTCAGAAGAACAACAAAAATGGGTAACCAAGATATTGGGTTATGATTTTGAAATCGTTTATAAAAAGGGAAGAAAAATGTTGTGGCAGATGCACTCTCAAGAAAGGATGAATATGTTGAGGTCTTTCTCTGTGCTATCTCGATCATCCAACCTGATTTGATAATAGAATCAAGGGATGAATGGAAGAATGATGAAAAAGTGTGGACTCTCATTCAAAGGTTGCAGCAGGATTCCAGTGCATCAAATACATTTACATGGAAAAAGGATTCACTATGGTACAAAGATCACTTATATTTATGTAAGAACTCCCAACTAAAAAAAAAGGTACTATTGGAATTGCACACCTCTCCAGTAGGAGGGCACTCGGGATTTTTGAAAACCTACCATAGGGTAAAGAAGGAATTTTTTTGGGATGGACTTAAAAATGATGTTCAAAGGTTTGTGGTGAAATTTTTGGTTTGCCAACAAAATAAGGTGGAAACAATTAAGACCCCAAGTCTTTTACAACCATTAGCCATCCCAAGTTAGCGTTGGGAGGAGGTTTCCATGGATTTCATCACAAGGTAACTGAATCCTGAAGGAAATATTTTCATCATGGTGATTGTTGATAGACTGACCAAGTACGCACACTTTTGTGCACTCTCTCATCCCTTCAAAGCTAATACAGTTTCCACCGCATTCATGGAGACAGTTCAAAATATACATGGCAGCCCAAATATTATTGTAAGTGACAGAGATCCCATCTTCACTGGACATTTTTGGACAAAATTATTTTCTTGTTTGGGTACTCAATTGGCTCATAGCTCATCCTATCATCCTCAATCTGATCGACAAACTGAGATAGTGAAAAAATGTATGGAATTCTATCTTCGTTGCTTTGTCTCTAATAAACAAACACAATGGTTCAAATGGTTACCCTTGGAATAATGATGGTATAACACTTTCTTTCATACCGCAACAAAAATGACACAATTTATGGCACTTGTAGCATCTCTTTCGTCACCTAAATGAGAAAAATAGAGATTCTTACAAGCCCAGTTGGGTTAGCTAGGCAAGACAACAGTGAATGCAAGAGTTAGAAAAATCAAGCATATGATAATGAGAGTGTCAAGAGTGACCTGTTGGAGGGAGAGGGGAACCTGTAGGACCCAAACCTTTCACAGGGTGTAAAAAATAATCTTATGTACAAGCGAGGCGGGCATGTCACATGCTCATGTCATGTAACTCAAAAATGTGTAATACAGTAACTAAGGTTGTGTGTTGGTGGAGATGACTGCAGCGCCCTCGGGGGAGTGTTGAAAATAGAAGAGGATAATTATTATGGTGAACAAACTCTGAAAAGAGGCGATGACACCGAAGAAGTGTCGATGATTCATAGGCATTGATGGCCTAACAATGTTCAGAGGTCCTCAAAAAATATAAAAACAACTGCAATAATCGCGAATTAAGACCCACCGCAACATGATAAAGTGTTGAAGTCGAATGGCATGGGGTAAACGACAACAAAGAGAGATTATGGTTCTCTCTGTGTTTTCCGAGACTTCTCATGTCAAAGGTAATGAGAGTCAATATATTGTCACCTATCTGGAAACTGTGTTGATGTCGACAGAAAGGGAGATTCGACTTCGAGAAGCGGAGGTCTTCGTGAAATCCACTAGATGAAATCAGGAACTAAGGAGTAACATGGACGAAGTCTAGAGGTGGTGAGACTCAAGACTGGCCTTGGTTGGGGGTATAGGTAAAGTGGCAAAAACCATGAAACTACATCTAGCGTAAGAGGGGCGGCTAGATGAGGATAAATTATGCCAGAGGCATGAAAAAATGGATAAACATAGAGGTCAAAAGATGTATGGGTTGTAAGATACTTTGGGTTTATGGATAATGTCAGGGATGGAAGGAAGTGAAAAAATGCCCCAACCTAGAGCAACAAGGGGTGCTTTGCTGGAAAAGGAAGGTCGCTAAAGGTGACAACAAAAAACTATGTAAATGCAAGAAGAAAAGGATTTGTACAATTACCAAAAGAATAAAAAATAAGTTGGAATAATTGTGCAGATACAAAAATGGGTGCCCCAGTGTAAGATGGCTTGGCCTGATGATGGCGCAAGTGGCTTGGAGAAAAAGTGGAGGTTTAGGGCCCCATAGGCGGGTTTCTTTATTAGGAAAATGTATGGAGTACAATCTGCAGATGGGAAAACTGACGGTGGATGAAATGGATGGTTAATTTTACTGTGGGGGTGCAGTCAAAATAGAGCCATGATGAAGTAACATGGGATTCCATTGGGTAGGCTAGAAAAATGAGGAGAAGGAGTATGTGGCTGGTTCTTGATGATGCATAAGAATATCAGGACTCCCATCCCTGAAGGGTGAAAATAGCATGAGTGTCAAAGTGCCAATGGGGACTATGAATGGGACAACTCATGTGGGGGAGAGTGTTACTGGGTGATAGTACCAAAATGCAGCGGAGGTGAAAGTACTGCAGAGCCAAATATAGGGATCCTAGAGGCAAAGATCAGAGGGTGTGACTAGGAGATGCAATTTGATATTCAAAAGGAATGACTACATGCTAGTGTCGATGATATACCTGAAGGGGTAATGTTGATGGGTGACAACCAAGTACCTGCACACATGAAAAATGAATACCCAACGTGAACAATATCTAAAGAGAAAGATCATATATCAGTGATTCAATAATGCATGAATGGAATCATGTGTACCTGAGCGTAATATGAGAAAAATGCCCACCGGGGCCCAAAGATGGATAGTGGCCCAGGGAATGTGAATGTGTAGGTGGAGGGATCCTAGTCCCGTGGCTGAAGACAGATCAAAAAAAGGATGACCGGAGCTTCCGGAATTGAGTCTGGAAGTTTGGAAAAAGGGCCTATATATAGATGGAGGGCCCATATTGCCACCTCATTTGTACCTTCTTCTAAAGTGATTGGATGAGAGATTTTAGAGGAGATTTGGAGATTCCAGGAGATCGAGTCGGCCAATTCAGGATCAATGAGTGTCAGGTTAGTGTTCATAACCTCTTGCATTGTAGTTAGGATTATTTTTTGGGCAAGGTCTGTGCGGAGGGTCATACAGGGGGTTTTGTGGGTGTGGGCCCCCCAGTGTGCGGGTGATTGAGAGATTCACGTGCACGAGTGTGCACCTATAATGTGGACATCCACACATAGGCGTGCATGGCATGTGCATCTGTGCAAGGCACAACAGCGCATGCATGTGCATTTGTATTCCTAACAATTGTGCATGCATGCGCAACTCTGTAGTGAACATGTGCGCTATGATGCGCGCCTGTATGTGTGACAGGGTGTTATAACCCTAATTTTCACCAAACATACTTACCTGACATCAGCCCATCCCATATGCCTTCTTTTCCAAGCCAGTACTAAACAAATCTGGTTAAAAAACCCTCTTTATAAAGGCCCACATGCCCTGCTCCATTACTGCACGCATGTACAGGCTAGATGCCCCAATACATCCCACGTGTACCTACAAAAGCACGAAAAAATGAAAGTTGTTGATAGAACACACAGCTTTGGGCAAGTTAACTAAACCTTTCGGCCATGCATGGCCGGTCATTCGAACAAATATCTAGCTCCTTCTAGCCTATAAAAGAAGGGGTAAGGGTCCCATTTGAAAGGAGGAAAAAAATAGTAAAGAAACTCTACCTGTATTCATATTCCCCTTTGCAAAAGATTCTACAACCATTTTTTGATTTCAACGAAGAAGAGAAGCAAATGTGTTAGCAGTTAGTGCACAGTAAAAGAGGAGCCCAGGACCAGATTCATGGAGCAGTGGTCGGATTCATCATTGTAAGTTGCTTTAGTGAAGTTAATAATAAAGAAGTACTTTTCCCATCCCACCATATGAGGTTTTTCATTATTTATTGCGTACATGTTGATTAAATATCTAACCCATTAATCTGTAGATCAAATGCATGTGGAGTTCTTTGTTTGTCTTTTGTGAATACAGGTCAGCCGTGGGAGGAGAGTTGCAGTCAAAGAGTGACCAAGCGTGAAGAGGGATCGATATCAAAACGTCGGAAATAAGGTATGTTCATTTGATCTTCTTAATTGTGTATTTGCTTAAGAATAATGGGGATTAGGCCTGGGGTGATGGTAAAATGTAGGAATCTTTAGGTGTTTTCTGCATGCATGATTAAAATCCTAAGTTCTAGTCCGTAGGGGGATTTCCCAATTCTATTGTGAGTGGTAAATCCCCCTACGGACTAGCACATAGGGTTTTTATCATGCATGCAGAAAAGACCTAAAGATTCCTACTTTTTACCATCATCCCGGGCCTAATCCCCATTATTCTTAAGAAAATACACAATTAATAAGATCAAGTGAACATACCTTATTTCCGGTATTTTGATATTGATCCCTCTTCACGCTTGGTCGCTCTTTGACTGCAACTCTCCTCCCAAGGATGACCTGCATTCACAAAAGACAAAAAAAGAACTCCACATGCATTTGATCTACAAATTAATGGGTTAGATATTTAATCAACGTGTACGCAATAAACAATGAAAAACCTCATATGGTGGGACGGGAAAAGTACTTCTTTATTATTAACTTCACTAAAGAAACTTACAATGATGAAGAGGACCACTGCTCCACGAATCTCATCCAGGGCTCCTCTTTTACTATGCACCAACTGCTAACAGACTTTCTTCTCTTCTTCATTGAAATCACAAAATGGTTGCAGAATCTTGGGCAAAGGGGAATATGAATTCAGGTAGAGTTTCTTTACTATGTTTTTCCTCCTTTCAAATGGGACCCTTACCCCTTCTTTTATAGGCTAGAAGGAGCTAGGTATTTGGTCGAATGACCGGCCATGCATGGCCGAAAGGTTTAGTTAACTTGCCCAAAGATGTGTGTTTCGTCAGCAAATTTCCTTTTTTCGTGCTTTTGTAGGTACACGCGGGTTGTATTGGAGTAGCTAGCGTGTACACACGTGCAGTAATGGAGCAGGGTGCATGGGCCTTTATATAGAGGGTTTTTTAACCAGATTTGTTCAGTACTATCTTGGCAAAGAAGGCATATGGGATGGCCTGATGTTAGGTAAGTATATTTGGTAGAAATGAGGGTTATAATAGATGCCCCCTAATGTGTGAGGTCAAAAGAGAATCAGATGGCCGAAATACATTACTAATCTTTATCAACGTACCAAATCGATGAGCCAAGGGACCAGAATTCGGGAGGTGCCATCTGCAAAATAAGAATTGTCTCACCGAGGTGGGCATACCCATGCTCGGGATGAAATAAAATCATGGCTACCAATCAAATACACTGTAGATCCATGTCATATAACTATATAAAGTGTAGCCATGAGAAATACATAGTGGATCTAAATCTCAAAATAAAAAATATATACATGTATAGTATCCATCTTCTAGAAGATGATAAGGCCTGATGGCTGGAGATGAGGTGTTTAGAGCTCGAGCAACAACTTAAAAATATTCAAAACTCAGGTAGGAGTGTAATATGAGTGTATGACTTCACTACCCAGAGGTCTTTGACGGCTCGTTGGTCATAGACTAGAGAATCTTGATGATCAGACTAAAGGCTTCATTGATTTCGAACAAAGAATTGATTGGAATTTCGGGATGGCCGAGCATGAGGGAAAGAGAAAAACTATAGAGGGGATGACTCAGGCTTAGAAAAAATTCCCTTGGATAATAGCATGAAAAAATATGAGACTTGGGCAGCATGGAATTAACATAAGTTTACGAGGCAGGAGGCAATGCAATCTCCATATGTTTGGAAGAATAACCAAATGGAGGAGGACATAGCTCAATGTAGCGGGAACAACTTCCTAAGGTCATATTAAATCCTATGGTTTGAATAAAAAACAGAGGGGTGTGCTTTATCCAAGGATGACTCATTGTGCTGCCAATACAAACAAAATACTTTTCCCTTTCTCTTTTTAGGGTATATTTGATTATTTTTATCTTTTTCAATAATTTTGGAAAAAGAATAAAAGAATGTTATGTTACAAACGAGGGATGAGTGTCGCAAACATATGAGTTTGAGGCACAAGGACAAGATTGATGTTCAAAGCAAGGACACTTGGGAAAAATCCCTCCTGGGGCCAAAGGTGTCAAGACACAAAGGAAAAGTTCTACAGGGCTTGCATATAAGGCATGCTTCAGATGGTTCAGTTGAGAGCAACATGGAGCCGACATTAGACCAAAGATGCAGGTATGCAAACATGGTTAACAAAACACACAATGGTAACATCCTTCCATGTAAGTTTAACGAGGCTAGAGAAGGTAAGCTCAATGGTTTTTCATATTTAGACAGTCTGAAAAAACGTAAAAGGAGACTCCAATGGGGTACCTTTTTTGAAGGTAGTATAGTTGGTTCGAAAAAGGGGTAAACTAGCACTGACAAGCCGTCTATTCAAAACCATTTTAACGAGTGTGATAAAGACAAGATCACTCGACAATTTTTTCATTTTTAAGGAGTCTGAAAAAATCTTAACTATGGACTCCGTCAGGAATGTTCTTCTGGACCATTTTAACGAGTGTGAAAGAATAAGGTCACTCGGTGATCTTTTCAATTTTAGGGAGTTTGAAAAGAGCTTAACTATGGACTCTGTGGGGGTTCCTTTTTCGTAAATTTAGTCCCTCATGCCTGAAAAAGGGTTAAAATTATACATGAGGGTACTCTTCTAGAGATCTGAGGCCTCTAGAGTATACCTTTGTTCATACAGTTGACCGTCCAGACTGAAAAAGGGGTAAACTACCGTCGGATAGACGTGACTTCAAATTTCAGTTTAGTGAGCATGAAAGGCCACAAGATCACTCAGAAATATTTTCATGTTTAGAGGGGCTGAAAATGGCTTAAAAGAAGACCCGTGGGGGCTATGACTCATGTATGAAATTGGTTCAAGTAGAGCCCGCTACTAGGCTCAGACCAAGAGTCTCTTCAATAGTGACCTTGGGAAGTCTCCCAAAAGGGAAGAAAACACAAACCATAGTGTAATTCCTCATGTGGTATAGAAGCCATAGTCATGGCTTCAAGGATAGCCTCATCTGAAGGCAATTCAAAATCCAAGAAATCTCGCAAATGAGGGTCCAAAGTCCCAAAGGGTGAAGTAAACTGACCATACTCCATATGACAATGGAGGTTTTGACCAGGACTGGTAGAGTCTATTAGCGAAGAATCACGATCATGAGGGCTTGAGGATCTACTAACAACGAGATCAGACACAGAAGGATACTTAGGCCCTCTTGGACCAAAAGGGGGAAGCAAGGGCTCCCATGCCCCCATTGGATACACCAATGGATCAATTGTTGATTCCAAGTCTCGAGAAGGAAAACATGATTTCACAGGTTCCTGTTCATCAACATTTGAACATCAAGGATAAGATTCCACATAATTAACCCGTGGTGGGGTGGAGTCTACATGAACACTAGGAGCATATAAAGGGGCAGCCTGAACTAACGCTGAATTAGGATGGTGATTATCAGATTCCAGCTGGTCAATAGTGACAATGCTTCCATTGTGAGCGAAGTGCATCACCCGGAAGAGCATAGATACCATAGCATTCATAGCATATACATAATTATGACCGAGAAGCATATTGAAATATAACAGGCCTTGCACCACTATAAAATCGACATGGACAATCTTCCCACCTAATGATATAGGCAACTTAGGAAGAACCCCCAAATATTCATTAGGACGTCCATCAAAAGCCAACAACTCATGTGAAGAAGACACAAGATTGGGAGAACCCAAGACTTTCCAAACTGAGGAGGATAAAATACTTGCAGAGGCTCCTTCATCCACAATACATCTGATCCATATGAATGTCGGTGGCCTCCCACCTATTCCAACTGGTTCATTTTGGCAGTTTTCCAGTTTGGAATTTTTTTTCCTAGTTTTTGGGTCCCTGAATTGCAGGTCCATTTTGAGGCCCTAAACAATGTTTTTAGAGATCGCCACGGTCGAAAATGCCCTAAAACAGGCTATTGTGCGCCTAAAACGAAGATTGTATGCAAAAGGTACGACCCTAGGAAGTTGACCGACTAACTTACCCAAACGGGGCCCACATGACTTTTGGTGCTTCATCTCCTAGGGTTAGGTTTTTGGATGTCTAGGGTTTTTGACATTCTTGTTTATTGTAAAAAGGCCTTCAGAGCCTCATTGTAATCATCTTCTTGTGAATGAGTGCAGCCATCACATCTCTTCTCAGAGATAAGCCGCCACCATTACAACAAGATTGTTTTTCGCTGCATTTTACAGTTTCAACTTATTTTCTTATTGAATAGAAAACTAGTTTTATTGTATCTTTGTTATTCTATGTTAAGCATCTTTTAATAATTTGTATTCATTTTTTTCTGCTCATAAAATTCAGATCAGTGGTATCAGAGTGGTCTGCTCCTTGTCGTCTTAATGCATGTCCCCAATGAGGTCAGGGTACAAAGAATTGGGTCTCAAGCTTGTTTCTCTTGAGGACAAAATCTCTCGCACGCCCAAACGACCTCTCATGGCAGGAGAAAATAAAGATGACGGGACAGGAGATCCTTTCAAAATGTTTCTTGAGGAATCCCTCACGCAACAGAGGAACGATATGATGGATAGTTTCACGCAAATCCTTTGGAGGCTACCAACAAGCGATGCATCTTCCTCGAGCAAAGGCGCTTCCCCCTTCAAGGTACAAATCAACTTCGATATTCCTATATTTGAAGGTTAGATAGACGCAAATGTTGTAGACAAGTGGTTGAATCTACTAGAAGGGAATTTTTCTATCCATAACTTTTCAAATAGAGAAAAAATTACTTTTGCGCTCCTCAAAGTTGTTCCCTATGTGAAAGATTGGTGGGAAACATTCTATGAGCAAAAGGAAACAGAGGAACCCTCATTATTTACAGTTATGACCACCTAGTAATCCTTCAGGGATGCTATTAAGGAACAATACTACCCTGTTGGAAGCTATGATGACTTGTATACCAAATGGACTACATTGTGGCAAGAAAGAGACCAAGCAGTGCCAGATTTCACAAATATCTTCCATACCCTACGCACCAAGATGGGTATCAAAGATTCAAAGAGACATCTAGTGCTCAAGTACCGTGGTGCTCTGCATAGATACTTCCAGACTGAAATGGAATTTATGGACATCTCATCCTTGGGTGTGGCCTATCGATATGTTGTCAAAATCGAGCAGAAGCTCAAACAAAAGACGCGACAATTTGGGCCTGCGAACCCCTCGCAGCAAAAAATAGGAAAGGGCGGCCCCAACCTACAGAACAAAGGATAGGGAAAAGATGGATAGTATCAGGACAACCAGTCCAATATGCAAGCAAAGAAGGACACCAGAAAGTCAAAGAAGGATACCGGGAAGTGGTGCAACTTCCATAAGATCCCTTGGCATAACACTGTTGATTGTTGCTCAAAGCAGTTGCTGATGGTCGAAGTGAAAGCCTCTTAATCAAATGCAGGTTCTGACTCTGAGTCAGAACCAGAAAGGGGAAGACGGATCATTGACATGGATCCTAGTGCCACCGTTGCTACCACCAAGTTCCATCCTAATGAACCAGACGAACCATAAGAAGGTGAGCACCTTTTCCATTCACAGATGTGGGTAAAAGGCACCCCGCCGCACTTCATTGTTGATAGCGGTAACCAAAAGAACCTCATCTTAGTAGATATCGTCAAGCGTCTGGACCTTCCAACAACATTGCACCCGCAACCCTACACCATTGGATGGCTCCGCCAAGGAAGTGATTTCCGTGTCAGCCAACAGTGTTGACTATCATACGACATCAAGCCCTTCAAAGACGAGGTATTGTGTGATGTTTCTCCTCTCGAAGTTTGTAATGTTCTTTTGGGCCAACCTTATTTATGGAAACATCATGATGTATATGAGTCTAGGCCTCATAGTGTTATTATTACTTTGAACAATAAATTGTACAGGATACCCGAGGCAGTCCCTCCTAGTGCTATTTCCTTGATCTTTTCCAAGCAATGCAGGAAGGTCATCTCTCAGACTGGGAAATTTGTCTTCTTCGTGATTCACTCTCAGAGTAAGAGAAAGATTGCAACCACACCCAGGGCCTCTGTGGCCCATCTCTCCACACAATAGAAGCAAGTAGATAAGGTCATGGAAGAATACTCAGATGTTTTCTCCTCTCCTACCGGCGTACCTCTGCACTGCCAGGTCAAGCACCCCATCGATCTGACCCCAGGCGCACCACTACCCAATGGGTCGGTCTACCGCCGCTCTTTGTTAGAAATGAGGAGATCAAGAGGCAGATCCAAGAACTTCACCACAAGGGAAACATCCATCCCAACTCATCGCCTTATGGGAGCCCAATCGTACTGGTGCAGAAGAAAGATGGGACCTGGGGACTCTGCATTGATTACCAGGCCCTGAATAAAATCATAGTCTGGAACTAGTACCTGATTCCCCAAATCGACGACCTCCTTGATCAGCCCATGGGGGCCAATTACTTCAGTAAGATTGATTTGAAGTCTGGCTACCACCAGGTCCCAATAGAACATACAGATGTATGGAAGACCACCTTCAAGTCAAAAGAAGGTCTTTTTGAATGGTTGGTCATGCCCTTTGGTTTGACAAATGCTCCAGCAAATTTTATGAGGATGATGGATGATATCCTGTGACCTTTCACCAGTACTTTTGTAGTGGTGTATCTGGATGACATCCTCATCTACAACAAGACTTGGGCGAAACACTTGTAGCATATTCAGGAGGTTCTTCACACCCTGCGACAGCACAAACTATATGCAAACTTGGAAAAATTCTCCTTCGGCATGGACAGGGTCCATTAATTAGGCTACATCATTGATCAGCATGGTGTGCATGTGGATCCAGCCAAGATCTAGGTCATCCATGACTGTCCAGCTCCAACCACACTCTCTGAGCTTCGGAGCTTCTTGGGCCTCGCCAATTTCTATCATAGGTTCATGTTGGGATTGTCTCATATCGGATGGGACCTCAGCCAAGTAACCAAGGGTGGTGGTAAGGTAAAATTTGTGTGGGGCTTGTCCCAATAACAAGCCTTCAATGACTTGAAGCAGTGCTTATGCTCATCCCCGGTACTTTCATTACCGATCCTGCAACATCCCTTTGAGATCGAGACAGATGCTTCAGACTATGTTGTGGGTGTCGTTCTCACTCAACATGGACACCCCATGGTGTATCATAGTGAGACACTATCAGATGTTGTCCGTAAGTACCCTACTTACGACAAAGAAATGTACTCCATTGTGAAAACCTGCCACCAGTGGAGACATTACATTCTAGGGAAGGAGACAATCATCCACATTGATCACAAGCCACTAAAATTCATGCAGACCCAAGGAAAATTGCAGAATGACCACCATCAGAAGTGGTCCACATACTTACAACAGTTCCACCTCAACATAAAGTATAAAATAGGAAGTACCAACCGAGTTGTTGATTGCCTCAGCCAACCTCCATCATGACACTCACCATGGTGCTAGACTCTTGCAGCCATGAGACCTCTAGATGGCCCCACCTCTATGAGATAGACCCCGAATTCTCCACCACCTACAAAATGTTGGGAGAAAACTCAGTGGTCATTGATTTCCATCTTCAAGATGGGTTGTTGTTCCGTCTGGGCCATCTTTGTATTCCATCAAGCGAGCATGCGAAGCTGATCTGGGAAGCTCACTACAGTTGGGTGGAAGGACAATTTGGTGTCGAAAAGACACTGAGAGTGCTGCAAAAACATTTCTATTGGATGAAACTTTGACAAGATGTCGGCAAGTATATCAGTTCCTACACCGCCTACACTATTACCAAACTGACCACTAAGAAATAGGGCTTGTACACTCCTCTTCCTACTCCTGATAAGCCGTGGGAGTCCATATCCATGGACTACATGTTAGGCCTCTCGTCCACCAAGAGGGGCAATGACTGTGTTTTTTTGGTTGTTTATCGCTTTTCCAAGATGGTGATTCTGGTCGCCTGCAAGAAGAACATCACTATATAGGCCACTGCCAAGATCTTCTATGAATGCGTCTAGGTACACTTTGGGATCCCAAAAACCATTGTCTCAAATCGGGACAGTCGGTTCCTCATCACATTCTATTTGAGCCTCTGGTCACTGTTGGATACCAAGTTCACCAAATCCACTTCCTTCCACCTCCAGACAGATCGCCAAATTGAGGTCGTTAATCAGATGATCGTACATATCCTGCGCATGTAAAATTCCAAGCACCCCTGCACATGGGATGAGAGTCTTCCCTATGTCTAGAATAGCTACAACCGATCCCTGCATAGCTCAACTGGCCATATCCCCTTTCAGGTGGGGTTGGGATTCCAACCATTGGGCCTCATGCATGTTTCACTACCCATGGAAAACACCTCGGTCGACTCGTCCCCTGCTCCACTAGAAGTTGAAAAAGCCACCCAGTTCATTGAGAGGATCCATCACATACACCAACAGGTTTAGTATTTTTTACAGAAGTCTAGTGCAAAGTACAAGCAGCGCCATGATCAACACCGAGTGCCACATAAGTTTTAGTTTGGCGATAAAGTTTGGTTGCACTTGCAGAAATAACGCCTTGCAGGGCCCCATTGGAAGATTCTCCCACTCCGATATGGGCCATACACCATCACCAAGGCTGTGGGTGACAATTATTTTTCCCTCAACATTCCCCCTTTCCTTGGCCTACACCCAGTCTTCAACATGGCTCTCCTTCAGCCATATTTCCCACCATTATTGGACACCTTAGAGATAGCAGAGCAGTTGACACCAATAGAACTCAACCCTGACTACATGAAACAAGCATCCAGTGATCATACTTTGGATACACAGATCAAGGGCACCCGACAGCAAAGGATCCATCTTTATCGAGTTGTCAAAGTAGGGCAGCTCCTGCACCAAGGCAAGTGGCTCACCCGAGGCCAAATTCAGCAGATATTTCCTCATCTAATAGGGGAACTCAACGCAATGGAGATCATTGCTTCCTAAGGGGGGAGGATAGATCGATATGGATTTCGGTGGCCTCGCACCTATTCCAACTGGTTCATTTTGACAGTTTTCCAGTTTGGCAGTTTTTTTCCTAGTTTTCGGGTCCCTGACTCGCGGGGTCATTTTGAGGCCCTAAACAATGTTTTTAGAGATCGCCACAGTCAAAATTGTCCTTTACTAGATCATACCAAAATGTGTATTCATCGGATAGACCTTTCCAACAGGCTATCGTGCACCTAAAACAGAGATCGTATGCAAAAGTTACGACCCTAGGAGGTTGACCAACTAACTTACCCAAACAGGGCCCACATGACTTTTGGCGCTTCATCTCCTAGGGTTAGATTTTTGGATGTATAGGGTTTTTGACATTCTTTTTTATTGTAAAAAGGCCTTCAGAGAGTCATTGTAATCATATTCTTGCGAATGAGCATATCTGTCACATCTCTTCTCAGAGATAAGCTGCCACCATTCCAGCAAGCTTGTTTTTCGCTACATTTTACAGTTTCAGCTTATTTCCTTATTGAATAGAAAAATAGTTTTATTGTATCTCTGTTATTCTGTGTTAAGAATATTTTAATAATCTATATTCATTTTGTTCTGATCATAAAATCTATATCAACATCAATAAATGTTTGTTGAATTAACTTCAACCCTTATTTGAAAGGGTGTGGAGGAAGGAAGACGAGGCTCAACAAGGTCATTCCAATCAAATTAAACCATCCTAGGGCTTGGAGGGGGTGTGATCGAAATGAGCGGAATGCCCCCTTGTTCTGAAAGTACTAAACTGGAAATGCTAAAAACATAGTCGGTAGACACGTCACTCCCCAAAAGAAGAGTGGGATCATCTGATGGTTGCATCGACATGACCACTTTTGAAACCAATGGATGAATAGGCTGCGGGACTACATGGTCTAAAATCACCTCACCCCCCAAAATAGGAGTGGGATCAGCCGATGACTGCATCGGCATGACCACTTTCTCAACCAATGACTGCATAGGCTGAGAGACTACAAGGTCTAAAGGCACCTCACCTCCCAAAAGAGGAGTGGGATCAGTCGATGGATGCATCGATGTGACCACTTTCGCAACCAATGGATGAATTGGCTAGGAGACTACAAGGTCTAAAAGCACCTCACTCCCCAAAAGAGGAGTGGGATCAAACAATGACTACATCAACATGACCACTTTCTCAACCAATGACTGCATAGGCTGAGAGACTACAAGGTCTAAAGGCACCTGACCCCCCAAAAGAGGAGTGGGATCAGCCGATGACTGCATCGGTGTGACCACTTTCGCAACCAATGGTTGAATTGACTATGAGGAAACTTGAGAATACTCAGAATCAGAAGAGCTTGCAAACAGGGACCACAAAATTTGTACCTTTGGAATGTCAGGGCACATATGACTAAGGTGATCTCCCTTGTAAAGCTTATAAGAGAACTTAGGCTTACGTCCTATCCATATAGGTTTCTCAATAGAATCAATGCCCCCAACATGACTGGCAGTGGCTGGTTTCACATATCCAACATGACTTGCAGAGGTTGGTGTTGGGTCGATAACTTGACTTCCAGAGGCTACAGGCCTATTACCAGTATGACTAGTAGTGACTGGACTCTTTCCCCCAGCATGACTTGCAGAGGGTAGGTGATTGCCCCCGGCATAACTTGTATAGGCTGGGTGTTGGTCTTCACCATGACTTGTAGTGGTTGTCGACCTATCTCCAACATGACTCGCAAAGGTTGGTGATTTCTTCTTCCTATTCTTCCTCTTTCTATTTCGTTTAGACTTTCGGTTACTAGTAACTATAATTTCACCAGAGGCAGGAGAATGAGGAGGAGACTTTGTTGATAACGAAAACTTAGCAGGGTGCCCATGACCTAAGGTGCTTAACTGAGAAGCATCAAGATCATTCAGGACATTTGGAATGGTACCCAGCCAAACCGATAGTCCCACATTCAACCCAGGAATGTACAAAGTGGCCATCAAAGGTACACCAACATTTCCGAAGAAAGGAAAAGCGCAAGAATCCCCTTGTGAAGGGGTTCCTTGGTTAGTATCGTCAGGAACTTTAGCCATGAAGATATTATGCAAAGGTTCTCCCCTTGCGGGACTGATCAAATCCATAAAATTCTCACACATTGACTCTGAAGAACCAGTGTTATCAAAACAATGCCTATAAAGAGGCGGCTCCACGTTTCTAAGCGAAAGACTAAAAATTCCTCTCAACCGGCGGAGTGGGTGGTCTACCACCCTAGGTTAGAGACCCAAATCCATGATTGACTAACTCACTATGGAAAACTAAGGAGTACAGAGCACACACTAAAATTTCCTAAAGGAAAATCAAGCAAATGACTAACTAGTTGGAAGAACAGTTACACCAACCGACACTAGAGAAACTTACCAGTGCAAGTACAACTCGAATACAGAAGCACCCTCTGGGTATAATCTAAAAATCATGGCCTGATGTCTATCCTAGGTACTACGATATACCCTCGCGGTCACCTGTGTAAGTCCCTAAAATAAAGGCAACTAGATTGCCAGCTCGTGAACAATCTCCAAGAGGGTACAGTCGACAGTCGGGTGGACCGCAATGAGTAGGGTATCAAGCCTGAAATCTATCAAGGGTATCAAAAGCAAGTGTTTCGGAAGACGACTGAGGACCTCGAATGGATTTGAGACCCATGAAGCTCCGTGGAAAATGCGATCAACGAAATCCCAAGACAAGTCCTCTATATGCATTCCCCACTATGCTTGGTCCGTCTTTGGAGGGGTTATCTCTGCTACCTTTCCACGCACAACCTCGTGTTTAGCCCCTGTGTTAGAGGGGGGTCCCAGATAATTTCCACATTACTGGACTTCTACACTCCTTAGCAGAGACTCGTATGTTTGTTTTATAGCCTTGAAGAGTTTCCTCTCCAACCTAAATCAAGGCTCTAGCTTAATCTAGTTGATGGACCCTACAAACATAAAGTCTAGTAATTTTTAATTAGCGTTCTTTTTAAGGCTTGATTTACTCAAAAGGGGTACGATAGTGCAACTGATGTTGTTAAGACTCTTTGTGAAAAATGATGAAACTTACATAAACACTGGCAAAGAATGATTATATTTCTTCTTATTATTAATTTTTTTTGAAATGATTTTAAAATTAGAAGAAAACACAACGTTGTGCTAATTTCTTTTTCTTTTTCAAATAACAATGCAAAGAAAATGCTAAGAAATAAAGAGATCTAACAAACTAAGTTTTTTTTTATATTTTCTTCCAATCAAAGCAGAAATAACAAAAGATTCTAAAAGAAATTGATGAATGCACGATGAATGCAACTCATTTTTCTTAAAATTTCCATCTAAAAATAAGTTAAAAAATATAGGAAACACAAAAAATATTTTAAATGAAAAAGCAAGCTATGTTGGAATACAACCTAGGCTAAAACTGCTTATGACAGAGACTAGAAAGAAACAAGAAAAACCTGGGAAGTAAAAACTTGACAGGGAAGAGGATGATTGCCTCCTCAAAATTTTCTAGACAGACACGCAACTGTCACTTCAATAGCCAGCGTATGCACACGGGCTTCCCAAAGACAGGACATGTATGCACGCATGTAGGCCTACTATAGGCCATGTGTGCCTTTGTTTCTCTTCAAAATAAGCAAGACAAGTGGCTAAGCTTAGGAAGGGAGTACTGGTATTGAGCACTAGTACATATGACCAAATTTGCGACAGTTTTTCGTTGATATTTCCACACTTATCTGTCGCAATTTCCACGAAAGCCGAGATTTTTTTTCGTCGGAATAATTTCTTCGCTATATTCATGATCCAGGTGTGCATGGAAATATCGACGAAATTATCTCTCCACATGTCACCACCTTCAATATCGGTTAACCCTATGCATCGTTGCAATTATGACGAACTATCGTCACAATAACAACGAAGAAATGTGGCAATTACAATGAAACTTTGTCGCAATTGTGACGAAAAGTTATGCCAAGCCAATAAATTACGACACAGTTGCTGAATGTGTGAAGAAAGCCCGTCGCAAATTGTGACGAAAATCCATGGTAATATCGACGAGTGCAATATCTCAAAACCAAATTTACAACGCACATGTTGTATATGCGAAGAATATTCGTGGCAAATTGCGACGAAGTTTCATCGCTATAGTGATGATGGTGGTAAAATAGTAAAATTTTTCCGACGAACTTGTGTCGAATTGCGACAATGACTTTAGTTTAAAAAAAAAAAAATTACATGAAATATGGTATACCATATTGTATGCCATATTACAATGTAATATGGTAATGCCATATTACATTGTAATATGGTAATGCCATATTACATTGTAATATGGCATTACTATTACATTGTTATATTCTAATATTCTAATATATCGTAATATATATCCCCTACAAATAATCAAGGAACTAATCAACCAAATATTGTAAGCATGTGTTATAATGAAGTTGGATTAGAAGTAAGGATACCAATATGACAATATACACAAAGAATAATTTGGAATATTACTTTCAAAAAAACAGATGGATTTCATGAGTGAGTCATTATGCAATTTATATTACACAATACTATGACAACACTTATAAGATTTATGGATGATATCTTAAGACCATATCTCGAGCTTGTTTATTGTAGCCTCCTTGGATGATATTTTGACTTTTAGCGTGATTTGGGAAGATCATTTGAAACATTTGGAGATGATATTTTTAACCCTTCAACACAATTAATTGCAAGCCAACATGAAGAAATATGAGCTTGGAAAACAAATATTGTTGTGTATGGATTTTGTAGTTAGAGGATGTGAATTGT
>ML810187.1:71725-86183 GCA_009831015.1 Picea engelmannii
TGATTGGTTCAACCTAATGCATGATTAATTATACTTATCTAGATGTTGTGATATATAAAAGAAATAATTACCATGCACGAAACAAAGAAATGAAATATTTTGTCATGCTTTAAAGCAAATAAAAGATAATTAAATATCTGGAAAAATCATTGCCAACATTATGTGCTCTCTCTTGATCGACATCCAAGGAGAAAGGTTATTTTTTATAACAAAACAGGCCACACTAAGTATGTAGACTGAAGCTCTCCAAATGGATTGACACCATCAGCTGCCAATGAAAGTCTAACATTACGACGTTCTTCTTTAAAAATTGGCCACTTTTCTTCGATGTAGTTCAATGCAGAACCATCTGCAGGCATTCAAAGAACATCGTCTTGACTTCTATTGTTTGCATGGAAATCCATAAATTGTGCTATACTTTGGCACCTGAACAATCGTTGAAAACGTGGAATTATCGGAATATAACGAAGAACTTTGCGAGACACCTTCTTTGATGCTTTATCGGTTCGATGTCTACTTATTTGACATTGTGGGCATTCATTTTCTAATGCATATTGTCCATAATATATGATATGATCATTAGGACATGCATCAATAGCCTGATAGTCCATTCCAATTTCTTTCATAATCACGGATATTTCTCGATATGTGCGTGGCAAAATATTTGACGTCGGTAATAGAACATCACCTAACAATCTACAAAATTCTAAACAATAAGTCAATGTAAAAAATATTGATCATCAATATATCATCCAATATACTAATTTACAAATTAGAAAACAATAGAAATATAGGAATAAATTGAACCTTTTAAGTATTTGTGAACATGCAAGCATAAATAATTAACAAATTAAATACCTTAGTATCTGTGAGAGACATGTGTTTGATAAACCATTCAAAACCTTCAAGTTCACCAACAATAATATAGCAGATAAAAGATTTATTGTTGATCCTTCATAAAGAGGTTGACATGACTTCTCGAGTAGAGGATCAACATCGTGACTATCATCCTGGTTGTCCTCATCCATTGGAGCAAACGTGTCTTGGATCAATCTATGTATCTCATCTTCTTGATTTGAATCATTAACATTATCTCCATCTGTATCATCATTAATAACTTGATCAACAACTTCAATATTCTTATCTTGAAGTTCATCTCCATGTAAAGTAGTATTTCTGCTAGTACTTGACAAATAACTCTCTAGAGGTCGACACTTTGGGGGCATCGTCTATATATTTAAAAACAACATAGAAAATTTAGTGTGTATAGAAAATATAAAAATCCCGATAAGAAATATTACTAGAATTCATGACATACTGATTATTACAGATAATACATTAAATATTGAATCCTCTTACCAAGGAACGATATTCATAACCCCCTTCAGTGTGCCCCTTCTCCCTACAATGTTTTTGGTATGTTGTTATTAAAAGTCTTCTATTTTGCAAGCCTCTGCAATCATAACAAGGGAAATAACATTTTCCATCGCCCCTTGCCTCTAATGCCACTCTTAACTGAGCAAGCTTCCTATCATTTTCGTTCATTGTGACAAATCCTTGTCCTAACAAGTAATTGTCTTACCTACACCATACCAAACATTAAGTTGTCCATTTTTTATATTTTGACTACTCCTTTTGATTATGATATGTTTATTTATAGTGACCTACATCTTTATAATAAGGTCAACATCTTTATAATAAGGTGATCATATGTGTAGAGGATCAACATCATGACGACATAGATAGCATCTTTATAATAAGGTCATATGTGTACAAATGTTTTCTTTATATAATAACGACATATACACCTAACATAAGTTTAGGGTTAGTGTTTATGTATATTATTAGTCCCTACTAAAGCGGGGAATATAGCAATCAATTACTATCATTTCACCTATTAGGGTTGAGTTTCAAGAGCAATTCTATATCTTTATCAATGAAAAGAGAGAGAGATTATAGCTACAATTGAAGGGAAAAGGGTATGTGGATTCCATAAACCTAGAATATTATGGAATCCACATACCCTTTTCCCTAGAATATACTAACTATATCCAAAAACCAAAGACATGAAATATGGTACTACACATATTATATAAATATATTATCAAGTAAAAAATAAGCTAAATGCAATTTGGACATTTGAAAAACAAATTACAAGTTAAATGAGTACATCAATAAAAAATAACATACTAACCTTGCAAGTTCAAAATCCGAGCTATGTAGATCGAGAATTGGATTTGTTCAACGAGTGGGTGACGGAAAAAATAAAAATCTCAAACAAAAGCCAAGACCAATGTCGCAACTATAGCAATTGTGTTGCAAAGTCTCTTAAAGTCACGTATATATAGATAAAATATTCAACTAGATGTTAACACCGACCAATGATATAGACAAAATTTTCGTCGCTATTGCCATGAAAGTTTGTCGCTATAGCGACAAAAATCCCGACTAGGTTAAATTATTATTTTTGTCGATATTGTGACGAACTTTCATGGCAATAGCGACGAAAATCCCACCCTGTTTAAAAAAAATATGAAACTAGTGGAAGCGTGGAAACTTTTCGTGGAATAATCCACCCATATGTAGTAGTGGAGAACCAAAATCCCTTGAAGACACAGAAACTTGCTTTGACAGAAAAAGATGATATGAGGTTTTTACCTGACTATGCACTGTTCAATCAGAGACCTAGAAGGACCCAGAAGATCCCTGAGAAGGATCACTTTTGCAGGGGAGAGGATGACTGCCTCTTCCTGAGAAGGATTTCCCGGGTTCTTAGACATGTAGATAGCACTTCATCAGCAGGCGTATGAATGCAGGTTGTGTGAAGGTAGGGAGTGTGTACACACATGCAGGCCTTATATAGGTCGTGTGTACCTCTATGACTTCCCAAAGAGAAAATGTAGCCAAGCAAAGAAAGCAGGGAGTACTGGTATGGAAGACCAAAATCCCTACTAGCTCAGACTCTTGCAGAAACTCAGAAAAAAGGTGATGAAACCAATTTAAAACTACCAAAAAGTATCCCCAAAAAACCCGAGAGATCCCCAGTGGAGTCGCAAATTCTGTTGTGAGTGGGAAATCCCCCTACGGACTAGCACTTAGAGTTTTAATCATGCATGCAGAAAAGACCTAAAGATTCCTACTTTTTACAATCATCCCATGCCTAATCCCCATTATTCTTAAGCAAATACACAGTTAAGAAGATCAAGTGAACATACCTTATTTCCGGCGTTTTGATATCGATCCCTCTTCACACTTGGTCGCTCTTTGACTGCAACTCTCCTCCCAAGGCTGACCTACATTCACAAAATACAAACAAACAACTCCACATGCATTTGATCTACAGATTAATGGGTTAGAGATTTAATCAGCATGTATGCAATAAAAAATGAAAAACCTCATATGGTGGGACGAGAAAATTACTTATTTATTATTAACTTCACTAAAGAAACTTACAATGATGAAGTCGGCCACTTCTCCACGAATATAGTCCTGGGATCCTCTTTTACTGTGCACCAACTGCTAACACACTTGCTTCTCTTCATCGTTGAAATCACAAAATGGTTGCATAATCTTGGACAAAGGGGAATATGAATTCATGTAGAGTTTATTTACTATGTTTTTCCTCCTTTCAAATGGGACCCTTACGCCTTCTTTTATAGGATAGAAGGATCTAGGTATTTGGTCGAATAACTGGCCATGCATGGCCAAAAGGTTTAGTTAACTTGCCCAAAGCTATGTGTTCCGTCAGCAAATTTCCTTTTTCCATGCTTTTGTAGGTACACGTAGGCTGTATTGGAGAAGCTATCATGTACACACGTGCAATAATGGAGTAGGGTGTGTGGGCCTCTATAAAGAGGGTTTTTTAACCAGAGTTGTTCAGTACTGGCTTGGCAAAGAAGGCATATGGGATGGTCTGATGTCAGGTAAGTATGTTTGGTGCAAATTAGGGTTATAACACAGGGGCGCATGAATGAGCCTTTGCATGTCCAACAGTTGCACATGAGTGCATGACAGGGGGATGAACAGGTGCACATGTGTGCGCACCTATGGGGAAAACAACCGTGCCTTTGAGGCAAAGCTGAAGGGTGTAAAAACTTATCTTTTTTGGAGATTTTGATGTTTTTATGGGTTGTGATGGCTAATCAAGTGTAGTATATGTGGATGCAGGTGACCAGTGGGACGATGTCGGTTCACTAGAGAGAGAGAGATTGGGTAGGCCTGATGGAGGCAATGAGGTATGAGGAGTCGGTGGTCCGAGACACTTTGGCAGCTTGTGGGTTGTTGAAGTTTTTTGAGTGTTCTCTAGTGCAGGCGTAGGAGTACCTCTTGCAGCTCCTGATTGCTATGTAGAGTCCAGATCTGCATTGTTTTATGGTGCAGGGTGAGCATCTAGCCTTCAATGCAGTGGAGGATGTGTATTTTCTGATTGGGCTCCCTTTTCAGGGAACTCCATTACCGGTGGATCATGAAGTACCCGGGGATGGGTCGTTGGTTGTCTTAGCCCGGAGATATTGTTCGGGGGATAACTTTATGTCAGACTCCATGGTGAGTATTGGGGCGATGGACACCCTTGTACATCGTTGCCTGGCAGCGATGATTGTGAGATTCTATGGTTCTCTCGTGACTTAGAGGATCAGTGGGGGTCAGTTGAGGATCATGGAGAGGGCATTGGTGAGTGAGAATTTTTCCTGGGGCTTGATGTTACATGCCTAGATGGTAGGGAAACTTGACAGGTGTCGTGCTGTTGACTTGGGGGAGTTTCCCTTTGGGTCCATATTGGTTGCATGGTTTTTGGAGAGGGTGTCGATGTTGTGCCCTAGAGTGTTGTTGGGTGCACCTGATGTACAAGAGTCGCGACTAAAGCGGTAGGCGACGATCATTGTTTGGCACGATGGTTAGGAGGGTGGCCACTATTTTACGGTCGAGGCTGCACAGGTGTGGCATCAAATGCCACATATTTTCTTTAGTTTCCATACAGTGGGATGGATTTCGGGGATAACCCGGAAATGGTGCTACCCCCGGGAGAGGTGTTCGACCACAGAGGTATGTAGATGTATTTTGGTGATGTCATTGTTTAGATAGTATAGCATGTTTCTTGTGAGTAAATGGATGTTGATGCTATCATTGGTTTGTTATGTGTGTAGAAGTGGAACCGCACATCCGAGAGGTAGAGGTAGTTAGAGTGCCAGTATGTCATGAGCCAATGAGACTACCGTGGGGAGAGTCATGGGCCGAGGAGAGATAGAGGCGGGACAAGGGTGCTGTGAGGTCAGCTAAGGATGATAGAAAAGGCAGGAGACATCACTTTGATGACCCTGGTGCAAGGGCTTCTCATGCTCCTCCGGCAGAGGCTGGGGGAGAGTTCAAGGATATACGTCGCCGCTTGGAGGTGGTACTATAGGGAGTGCCTAAGGGCATGTGGTCATGGATCCTAGACAAGGGAGTCCTGGAGAAATGTGTGGGTGTTTCGGTGGTGTGGCAGACCGTGGTTCAGAGAGCAGCTTTAGCAGGGGCGACGATGACTGGGAGACTACCTCCAGGACCCGAGGGACCCCTAGCTGGTGGGGCCCCTCATCTAGAGAGAGGGCCAGGTGGTGGATCTCTAGAGGCACCATGAGTGCCTCTGTATTTGTGTATTTTTTAAATCTATATAGGCTGGTCAACCCATTTTGTATATGGTGGTGTGGCACCATTTTTGTATCTATAGGGGTAAGGTGGTTCACCTACCTACCGATGTTGTATGTGATGTACTATTTTTGTAAACATTGATGGCTCATTGATCGACATATATATATGGATGGATATACATTTTGGGATTTTTGTGGTGTTTACATGTGTTGATGTTTTTTAGTGCTTTTTATGATGTCTAATCTATATGTTGTGACAGACTGTGGATGATTTATGTATGCGTACTGGTATCTTGATGTGATAAATGCCAATCTAACACTAGGTTAGCCATATTATCTGCTATTTGATTGAATTGTATTGGAATATGTGTAAAAGTGATGGAATCAAAATATCGAGATAAAAGTCTAACTTGTAGGTATTTGCGGAAGAGGCATGGATCGTGTACATGGTACACATTGTTGAGTTGGAGGACGACGAGTTGGGAATCTAGTAAGACACTAAGGTGAAGAATATGGTGGTGTCAGGCCTCAGCTAAAAGGCTAATGACTATTGTGTATTTGGCTTGGTTGTTGGTTGTTGAGCCCAAACATATTCCACTAGAGTGAAGTAGTTCATGTGAGGGGGCGTAGAGGGCCTAAGCGGTCGAAGCGAGATTTTGTGTCCAACGGCTAGCTCTGTTGGCATAACCAATGTGATAGGCTGATGGAGAAGGAATCTGTGAATAAAACAAATGGTAGATTAGAGGCAAGGCATGGAGGAAAAAAGAAGATTAAAAACTCTACAAAAAGAAAAAGAACCTAGTGTAACATGGTTAAGCTTAGGCATAGAATTTATTTAAGTATAACCCGTTGACAGGTTCTTTGAGGGGGTGGCCTTTGGGAGAGGCCATAATGTATGCACTTTTAGTGAGGCAATGTTGGATGATGTAAGGTCCATGCCATAATGACTCAAACTTTCCATGGCCAAAGGTATCATGAGTGATATTGTAAGCAAGGACGAGGTCGCCTTCGTTGAATGAGAGAAGGTTGACATGGTGATCAAAGGTGGCCTTTGACTATTTTTTGGCTACCTCATTGTTCTGTAATGAAGACCGATGGTCTTCATCCAACGAATCTAAGTTCAGCAAATGTTGCTCCATTGGAGCAGTGTCGGGTAATAACTCAATAGCGGTGCGTAAGGTGGGGATTTTCCATTCGATGGGGAGAGTGGTCTCGACCCCATGTGTTAGTGATTAAACTTGTCCTACCCTCATGGTTTGTGGTTTTGGTCTAGGTCTGAGTTTTTGTTTGTATTTCCCCTTTTTCTTGCAAATCTGGTCATAGTTTTCCCTTTCGGGCGTATATTCTCTTCGTCGTTTTTTCCTTTAGTCGACTGTTTTCCCTGTCAAAATGAGCCTGAGAGAAATTAGTCCCAAGCTTCTCTTTTCTCCTTGAGGTTGGTGACTTATCCTTTTCCCATCTCTGAACCTTATCCTTTCCAAGCCTGAGTGTGGTCAACCAAGTCTCTAGTTTTGTTGTCTACAGCACCAAGAATGGTCGAACAATGACTCAAATCAAGCGAGCAGGTAGAGATTTGTTTTCAGCAGCCAGGATCCATTAAGGAAGCAGATCGAGGGTCATCAGGAAATTCGGAGCCACTGAGTTTCAAAAGGATTAGCACCTGTGCTTATCCATTGTGGCCATTGTCATGAAATAGTCTGGGCCATCCGATCACGATGGGGACAGGTGTCAGCTAATCGGCATTTTGTGAATCCTAGGTTGGGAGGACATGGTTCTCCCTTGCATTTCAAAACCCCAAAACGTGAAAAGCAATGAGTCCTGGGAGCCTAGCCAATGGTAATAGATAAAGGTTCTATGGAAAAGCAGGGCCTAAAGAAGGGGGACAAGAGTCTTTCAGAATTATGAAAGTGAAAGTGCCAATGTGATCTGAACCGTCCATCCTAGGGACGCGTGGCGCACGATTAAGTCCGAGCACCATTTCAGCTTTCAGGACTTTGAAAGACAGAGGGTCGCTCCTCCACTACAATGGGAATCAAAAAATCCTGAAATGCCAAAATCATCTCAGCCATCCAACCAAATGCCACATGGCGCATATCTGAGTCGAGGGGGTCCGGAATGAGGCGGTTTTGTACGGACCCCCTTAGACCTCTTACCACTTCCCATTTCCTCTTACCTCCTTCACCTCCCATGCCATATATCCTCCACTCACCCTCGTGGTATATCCCTTTCCCCTTGACTCCCTCTTGCCTTCCAACACATGTCCCTCTCCCTTCCACGTTGCTCCATCATAAGCAATGGGTTCTCTTCTCTCCCAGGTGTCATGTCCCTTCTCTCTAATCCATCCACATGGCCCCTCCTCATCTCTTCATCCTCTCACCACCTACCATATGTCTCTCTCTCTCCTAGTCACCTCCACCTCATCACCTTCCAATATTGGTGTCCCCTCCATATAGACACCCTCGACCCCACCAAATCGACGGTCCATGACTCATCCTGATCAACGATCAGGATCTAATCGTGATTCTCCCTTTTGTGATTTTGGGCATGTGAGTCGAAGGCCCCCTCTCTCATTTTCCCAATCCTGATTGTTGAAGCCTCCTTTGGGTAATCCCTTTTCACTGCTTGTCTCTTCCTCCTTCCATGTCAGTCTTGTCTTAGCCTCGTTAGCTCCATCCATGACTTCCTAGCCATCCCTACATGCATCCAAATCATCTCTAGGTGGAAAAATGTAGAGGCTGCCACATTGTCCAAGGTGCAGGATTGACCCGGGCCTTACCCGATCTCGAGAAAAGAAGTTATTGTAGTGGTTGGTGGTGGGTGGAAATCATTTCCACCATAAATAGAAAGCCCAAGAAAGAACTGTCAGCTTGTCAATTCCTTGCAGGCCCGTTCTATAACTCGGTTTCATTTGACTGAAGTGCATGATTGTCCAGAGATTGCATGCACAGTCTGCCAGTAAACATGCAGACATAATGCCTCCAATGCAACATCTCGAGCCTGCTGATGTTGTTTTCCTCTGAGTATATGTAGGCATTTTTTCCATTTTGTATCGATCAGTGGTAGAGCTATGCTCCTGAATTGTAAATATTTAATGAATTTTTTGGTTCTCTGGTTATGAACTGTTGCTTGAGACTTCTTGTTTAATGGCAACCAACTCCTTTCTCTGTATTTTTTCTTCTGACTCTAAAATCCTGGGCATGGAGGATCCAGTCAGGTGCTGTGATCATAGTATAGTGTAGGTTTGACTATATTTATTATTGCAGTGTTTTTAGCTTCCTGAAGTTTTCAGATCCAAGAGGATATTGTATCTAATACTTTTCCTCTAAACACTACTAGAAGACTGGACGTCAAGAGAAGACTTTCATTCCTCTCTCATTTTCCTCCACTCATTCACCATTATGCAACTTACTAGCTTAAGTTAGACCAAGACCTCAGTCAATTGTGCATATCCATCCCAGATTCCTGAGTTAAACGATATCATTCTGAGTTTACTCTCTCACATGATCATCCTTTTATAACCAACCTATGACATAAAGAAAAAAAAACTGATGGGTATCGGGCTTGTCCTTATCGCAATCTGAGGACGACTTCCAATGTTAACATTTCTGGTGCCATTGTCGTGGAAGAAATTGAAGATTTTCCTTGGGATTGAATGACATTGAGCCTTTGATTCTGAAGGTGCATCAGGCATCAGAGCCCTATAATATTGTTGGTGTGCACCTGGAGACTCCATTATGACGACTTCGTTGGTGTGAACCCCTAGTTCAGCTGGCTCCAAAAGGCAGACACACATGGTCTCATCCACAACTGCCTCTTGCTATGCCTGGATATGATCCACAAAAAGTTATCAGAAAGGAAGAGGCCCCTCAAGAAGGTATTTCTGATTATTTCCACTGTCCTCCTGTAGACACTCCTATATCTGTTTCTCTTTTTCCTGATATATCATCTCTTGGAGTGTCTTGAATTTTAAAGTTTGGGAGTGTTCCTGTCGAGCTATCCCCTCCCAATCTTAGATTGGAGGGAGGAAGCCTTGTCACTCCCCTTTCCCCTGAAGTTGTATCGTGGTTTAGACCCAGTGCCCCAGAATATTTTTCCACCCCTCCTCCTGCGGTCGTTGTTTTTACTAGAGAAAGTGAAATTTTTGTTTCTTTGAGACCAATAGCCTCTTCTCTTAATCAACTATTTTTTTTCATTTCCCTTTTCAAGCTCAATTCCAGTCTCCCCAGGTCGAATCCCTTCTCCTCCTATCTCTCCCCCTATTCGCACACCGATGGAAAGATCTAATCCTCCCGAAAACAAAATGGACACTATAGTAGAGGCTAGATATTCTCCTCTTATTTTAAATAAACCTCTTAATGCTCTCCCTATTGGGTATTACGTGAAATACATGCCCAAGTTCACTGGAGAAGAAGACATAACTTCTAAAGAGCACCCCGTTGCCTTCTACAATTATGCAGACAACCTGAACATTGAAAATGAAGATGTCTGGATGAGAGTTTTTGTCCAGAGCCTCGATGGTGAAGTTAGAAAATGGTTTAGGGGGATGACCCCTGGATCTCTTGCAAGGACTGAGGCTCTAGATAATGCCTTCTTGAGACAGTGGGGTGATAAAAAATATTTCACATATTACATGACAGAGTTTGGGTCCTTGAAAAAAATGGAAGGAGAGTCTGTCTCTGATTTCTCCAATAGATTCAATAAAATGTACAATAAAATCCCTGCTGAGATCAAACCCTTAGAAGCCTCTGCCAAAATCACTTCTGCTGGTGCTTTTGACCCTGAATTTTGCCTCCTACTCAGAGAAAGAAGAGCTACTTCCTTGGCTAATATGAAAGATGTGGCCTTAGAAGTAGAATCCAATGTGTTTTTAGTTAACATGCTCATAAATAAGGCTGGTACAGATAGAAGAAAGGGACCATCTGAGGAATCTACCTCCGGTTCCTCTATGCCTCACCCTCAAGTGGATGAATTAACCAAGATGGTGAAATCTCTGTCTGTAGAGATGGAGAGAGTTAAAATGGAAGGGAAACAGACATACCAAGATCCTCAAAATGTTGACAATAGAGGCAACTTCAGGAGGCCGAATAACCATATGCCTTAGATTATCCCAAGGGAACAAAGGAGCAGAGATAGAGATGATCAGAGGATCTAGACTCCTCTTCAGAACAACTTGGTTGCTAATGGGGAAGGGGAAGAAATAGATGAGATTGATCCTAAAATCCATTATTTGGGAGACTCCTCCCCTTTTCCCAATTTGACTCAATCAGAATATGAGGAGTCTCTCATGGACAACCAGCTTAATGAGTTGAGCAAGGGAGACAAGACGAACAACAACCAAAAAGGATACAACCTCAAATTCAAAAAAAAGGCTGCAGCGTCTGATGTTCGTGAGAGGACCAACAGGGTAGAGAGGCTTGATAAAGAGGTGTCCAACAACAATAAAGATAGGAACATACAATCCCCCTCCCCAGCAGCCCAGACCCCTATTCCTGAAACCCAAAAGCTCCCATCCTCTTTTAATTTTGAGCATGAAATTCAGAAAATTAGAATCCCTATGCCCCTCTCTGAACTGGTCAAACATGAGGATTTCAAGAAAAGCCTCTCCAAGATGCTTCAGTCTGAGCCCTCATACCACACCACAGACTCAATTAACTTGCAATATGAAAATCCTGCAATCATCCTAGGTCCTATGGTAGAAGATAGAGATGATTCATCCCCTCCCTTCTACACATTTCTAAACATACATGACAAGATGTTGCATAGTTGTCTGATGGATTCAGGGGCTTCCCACAACTTCATGCCTAAAACTATCATGGAAGATCTAGGAATAGAAGTCATGAAGGCCTGACATGACTTGTATTCCTTTGATTCTAGGATAGGCCAATGTCTTGGAGTCATCAAAGATTTGGTCATGGACCTATTTCAGCTGCCCATGAAGAGCATGGTCATGGATATTGTGGTGGATGATGTCCCTCCCAATTTCGGCATGCTATTGTCGAGATCTTGGATTAGAAATCTTGGGGGAATGTTGCATATGGACCTCATGTATTCTACCATCCCGGTCTTTGGAGGGGAACATAGAAGATTATATAGAGAAGCTCAGCTGGCCTACATTTTCAGTGATGAAGCAAACCCCACCAATCATCCTATCTTTGCGCTTGACACCGACTTGGGATCCATCTTGCTGCAGCTCACAAACACTCATGAGGCTCCTCTTGAAATTAGGAAGCAACCCATTTCTTTTTATGAAGCACATCCCCCAACTACTTTTGTGTGGAAGATGTTCTTTGATGGATCTTCTTCTAGAGAAGGTATGGTGTTGGGGTAATTTTATTTCCCCTACTCAGGAAACTACATCTCTGTCATACAAATTAGAGTTCAAGGCTACCAATAATGTGGTAGAGTATGAAGCTCTTTTTTTGGGCTTGAGGGCTGCGAAAGACATGGGAATCAAAGAAATCGTTGTCTTTGGGGATGCCGAGTTGGTCGTAAAGAAAGTCGGAAATATTTACCAAGCCAAGCATCCAAGGTTGATATCTTATAGGAATGAAGCATGGGATTTAATAGACAACTTTCTTCTGGATTTCAATATTTCATTCATTCGTAGAGAGGAGAATACTTTGGCCGATTCTTTGGCTATTTCGGCGGGAAATTTCAGAGTTCCCCTGCCACCCAAGCTCAAGTATGATATAGAGGTAAAATACAGACCCTCTATACCAGATAATGTCAATCATTGGAAGGTATTTGAGGATGATCTTGAGATAAGAAGGTTCATGGAGACAATATAGGAATTTTCTACATTACAAACAAACCAGGAACATGAACCTGAAAGTGGCTCCCATAATGGTGTGTTTTTAAAGAAAATTGCTAATCATCACATTGTTCAACTACCAAGTAATCACATCCCAAAGGGATTAGTCCCATTGGAGAGGATATTTGACAATAATGATATGGCATTGAAACCTATGAAGCTAGTTGATGATGTAGACATATCTCAATGCAACATTGGCACGGAGAAGGAGCCGAAGTTTGTCAAATTGTCAAGCAGTATGACAAAGAAGCAGAGGGCTGAATATGTCAATCTTCTGAAGTAGTTTTCTGATGTGTTCACCTAGACATATGAAGATCTCAAAACGTATGACACAGCTGTGATCGAGCATAAGATCCCATTTAAAGAAGAGGCTAATCCTTTCAGGTAGAAGTTAAGACAGATTAATCCTATGTTGTTGCCTATCATGGAGAAAGAAGTAAAGAAGTTGTTGGATGTTCATATCATCATGTGTTATCCACGATTTTGGTCATTGTGATGATGTCATGATGATGTTATGATGATAGAAAATCAATCTCTTCACTAAGAACACTTTCCTGAAAGAAGTTACATTTGTCTGCTTCCAGAAATCATGTTTTTAAGGATGTTCGCAGGCTACCTATATATCTGCCTGCGAGAATGCCTCATTCTCGCAGGCTGCTTTAAGCTGGGCTGCAAACCTCTCGCACTGTAACTAATAGCCAGGGTGCGAACATGTTCCAAAGGAAGGAAAAAGATGAAATCTCGAACCTTCTAGAAGGGAATCTTCTAGAAACATGAGTTGGCTTCGAATGGTTATTCAAGTGCTGGCATTCCAGATATCTTGGGATCATTTCTTATCCAAGTAACTAATCTATCTTCTCCTATATATTGAGGAGATTTCTCATGGAAAGGGTTAAGAAGAATAAGCAACAAGCTAGCTAGAGATTGATTAGAGAATTAGTGCAAGACTGTATGGAGGACTGATGCTACAACAGTAAGAGACAATAGCAAGGTCATCACAAGTGGTTGATTTTCTTCATGCATGAGCAAGTGTGTGTGTCAGAGCTAGGAGCCATCGAAAGGAGACCTACGACATCAAAGCTCAGGTTGTAAGTTTCACTTTCAATTAATTCAATACAGTAATATGTCCCTTTCCCATAAAGATGATGTCACTTTATTACATAACTCCTTGATCATATGTATAGACTAGCTATTGAAGATATTAATCTGTCTTTACTTCGATTGGTTTGTTCTGTTGTGATCTAGATGGGACCAGAGAATTAGAGCGAAGCTTGGAACAACAGAGATCTAAGGAAATAATTCATAAGGTATGTCCATAATCCTTACCTCTTAGTTCATTCAATAGGCTAGATCTAGGGAAAGTGTATTATTTTGTCCTGTTTTGTTCTAGATCCAGGTGGATCTAGGCAGATCGGTTTGTGTCCGCACTCACGGATTTATCCTATAACAAAATTGGTGACTCCACTGGGGATCTATTCCCTTTTTCTTTATGGTTTTTGAATTTTCTGTGGCCATTTTCACTACTTTCTTTTTTCTCCTGTTTTGTCAGTGCCTGAGTCCTCAGGATATCCTGAGAGACCTTCTAGGTCTATAAGCCAACTTGAATTTTTCTTGCATTTTCAAATTTTTCATTATCTTCAGGGATTCTCGCACTGTGTCCATTGACAGCCTACGAGAACCAGTAAAGTTCACACTCTGCATATATAGTCCAGTGCGAACCCCTCTCACTTTGCTCCACAGTGGCCTGCGAGAACACTATCTTCTCGCACTGTGTATCACTGCTGGCCTACGAGCAGATTTTTGAAAATTTTGGAAATTGATTTTTGACTTTTTCAATTGATCAGAACAGTTGATTTGTGTCTTTTTGGATTATTAGATCATTGATTTATATATCTCTTGCTTTAGTTTGCTTGCTGGAACAAATTTAGGGTTTCTAGGTCTTTCTTGCCCTTGGTAGCTTGGCTTTCATTTCTTGGCTCTGTTTGGCATTTCCTTTCTCTCCGACTTCTGGAGTTGAGTG
>ML810187.1:86233-96523 GCA_009831015.1 Picea engelmannii
GAGTTAGGGAGTGTTAAATTCCATTGGCAGCATATTGTCCTGGGACGCCCTTCTAACACAAGGGTCAAGCACTAGGTTGCATTGGTGTTGGCAGAGTTACTAACCCTGCTTTGTTGACATCGGTGTAGAGATTGCACGTATTACGGGGATCACTCTGAGTTATACCCACAATTATGAGTGGAAGCCTTTGAGTTGGTTTCAGGCTAGATACCCTGCCCTTGCGTGTGGATCAGACTGACGACTCTTCCCCTAGGATGTACTGTTGTTTGTGGTGGCCCTAGTGGCCTTTCTCTAGGTTCTTACCCAAGGTGACTGTGGAGGGGAAAGTCTTCACGGTACCTAGAATCGACGTTGATCAAACTCACTCGGGCTCCTTGGAGGGTATACCCACAATTATGTGTGGGAGCTTGCACCAGGGCGTAAGTCTGTTAAGCAGGTCGTCAACGTAACTTTTCCACCTCAACCCCACCCCTTCTCGTCTCGTTGTTACGACGTTGGATTTCATCACCAACTAGTGGCTTCGATATTAGAAGGTATTGTTTGCTTGGTGATTGCTTCTAGATTTTGTTTACTAGTGTGTGTTGTTCATTTCAAAGTTGACCATAGGATTTGCGTTGCATATTTTGTTACTTGTTTACAATTTCTCCCCCACGACGTTCACGTAGGATGCAAGGTTTATCCCCGGAACATCCGGAAGCTTCACAACCATTGCATACAACAACACATGAGGGTACCCCGGAGGACTCTCCTCGTCAGGGTGAAATCCCCCTTGTTACTCTAGCACACGTGGACATAAGTGAAGTCCAACACGTTTCTACACCACCTCCACAAGTAGAACTCATTGATCCTCTAGGTGATTTTCGAATTACCAATACTATAGAGGACTATCGCATTCGTCGTGGTGAACGACCTGTCGGACAAGTAAATCCTTCTGAAGAAACTGCTGTTACATCTTCTAAATCAACTATTGGGCCTTCTCATGGTGTAGTAGGCCAAGATCCTTTTTGGTTCGGTAATTTCCGTCGAGTTCTTTTCGGTACAGAGTCATCCCCTGTTTACGAAATCAACCCTCCTGTGTCTCCTGAGACAAAGACTACACCCGAGACTACCACTTATCGTTTTGTTCTTCCTCCCGAGATGGCCCATCTTGCAGATACTATGAGTGTCCAAACCGGAATTACTGCAACTACTCTTCCTCCTATCAATACCCAGTGAATGCCTGAGGCTAATCCAAATTTACCCCCTGGTTACCATGCGTTGAATCCTTTGTTGAATGTTTCCAATCCAACACCTCCGCAAACCCCAGTTGTTTCTCCAGGTGGTCCTCCTTTTCCTGGGCATCCTATTCCTGGTTTCATTCCAACACTCCCTCAGTTTCCTACTGGAAATCCTAATCCTAGTGGCACTATTCCGCCTGCTACACCCAACTTGCAGGTTCCCGTGGGTGGACAGGGTGGTACGGTTCCTTTTCCTTTTCCTTTTCCCGGACACACCACAGTTACTACACAACCTACGGTTGGCACACAACTTCCGGGTGGAACTATACCTACTGTAGGGGGACCAACTTCACCTTTTGGACAAAACATACCTCCTGACTTGGCCCAGTATTGGACTCAAATTTTACAAAACTTTCCTCAGAGTGTTGGGGGGCAGCAAGTTGTCCCTACAGTGGGTCAACCTTATCCAGGGGTAACTAATCCTATTTGGGGTTCGATTCAGACTACTCAAGCTCAGGTCCCTACTCAAACTCAAGGTCATAATCCTTGGGGTTACTATCCTATCCATAAACCACCGAATCAGCAAGGGCCTTCCCTCTATGGACAGTCTGCTTACGGTCCTACTGGTCTGCCAACAGGGCTTCCACCCCAAAGCCACCAGTATCCACAAGTAAATCGACAGTTGCCTTTCCTCACCACCTTGGATTTGAGACTTGTCTAGGATCCTCAATGATCCTATTCGTCACTCTCCCCAATGGCCTATTATCCCTGCTAAGCTTCCATCGGATATTCCTAAATTCGATGGCAAGGCGGGAGAGGACCCAAACAATCATGTCATGACTTTTCATTTATGGTGTTCGTCCAACTCGCTGATGGATGACTCCATTCGTCTACGTCTCTTTCAACGAACCCTCACAGGTTCTGCTGCGAAGTGGTATATTGAATTACCACGAGGTTTTTTTTCTGATTTCAACACCCTAGCTATGGATTTTCTCACACACTACCAGTTACTGATCCGTTACGATACTGGGACAGAGATTTTGAATTCCTTCAAACAAAGTTCAAGCACTCATATATCTGATCATATTCATGAGTGGCGAAGGAGGCGACGTCTCATTAAACTGGAGCTTCCCGATCAGTTACTGGCAGAATGGTTTACAAAATCTTTTGTGAAAAAAATCGGTAAAGACATTTCTATGGGCGGTGTGGTTACAGAAGAGCAGGCTATAAGTAGTGCTCAGTATCTTGATCTTGTTTATTCACAAACGGGAACTCTTTATGACTTATTACCTGATTTTCCTCATCCTGGTACTTCCAGCACTTCAACTGCTCCAGCTGCCTCGCATGTTGTTGATGGTGTGATTGCTACTGCTCATACCCACTCACATTTGGTTTCAAGTACAACCCCCAAATCCAATTCTTCTAATGTTCAAAATGCTCCGTCTCCTGCTCCTCCTGCCGGTAAAACTTCTGAAGTGAACGATGTTCAATCTACGCCGACTGGTAAAAATAAATCAAATAAGGGGAGAGGCAAGAATAAGGAGAGTAAAAATAATAATCAAAACGAGCAAACTAAAACCCCTCCTGTTGACGATCGGGATAAGCGCAAACCACGTTATCCTTGCCTTATCTGTGGTGACGATCACTACACAAAGGATTGTCCTAGACGTGTCGAGGTTAATAAGTTTCTTCAAGGAATGCCTAAACCCTCTACGCTGACAATCTGGTCCCAACCCTTCCCATCTCAACAACAGGCCTCTTTGGTCATTCATGACCAACCTTCTACGTCTACGACATCATATGTTTTGATGTGCACCAGTGATTCTAAGAACAATGATGTTGCCATCACAACTAGAGCCAAAGACTATTCTCCTTCTAAGGATAAGGTTGATGATTTACCTCCTGATTTGGTACAACTCTCTCCACCAAATCCACCTACGAACGGTCCTCTTCATCTCGAAAGATCGAGCCTTGATACAGTCTTACGACCTCCGAAAGGTGTCGTTAAGAAGTCGACATTCAATCCTCATGCCCGTGCGGCCCAGAACTATAGCATTGTCAAAGATCTGTCCCAAGCACCTTCAGCGATGTCTGCCCTTGAAGTCCTTCAGTCTTGTCCTGCACAACGAAGGGCTCTGTTGAAATCCATAGGTAGAATTGATCCTACCGATACGAACTTGATAGTCTTTGACTTGGATGACCATGTTCCAAGGTTACCCCCACAGCTTGCTTTTCAGATACAAGTTATTGTCTCCGACAAGAGCATTTGTCGAACTGTTGTTGATGAGGGTGCCTCTACGTGTGTAATGTCTCTTACTTGTTGGAAATCCATTGGCTCTCCTCCGTTAACTGAATCACAAAATACTTTGAAAGACTTCAATGGCTCAGGTTTTAGGCCTTAAGGTGTTCTTCCGTCGTTGCCGGTTACTCTTGAAGGTAAGACAGTCCAAGTTGAAGTGGAATTTTTCGATGCTCCCCTAGATTACAATCTTCTTCTTGGCCGTAGCTGGGTAGATTCTATGCGAGTTGTTGTGTCAACACTGTTCCGTGTACTCCATTTTCCCCATCAAGGAAAGATCGTTACGGTTGATCAACTTGCCTTCTTTAATTCCGATACTCGCACTGGAAATGTGTCGTTTATAGCTAAAATCCCACCGGGTTACAAGAATGTTGGAGTCGGTCTCTTAAAAGACTCTTTGTTAATGGGTAATTTTCCCATACCACCACCACCCGATATTCTACGCCCATCAATTGCTTCGATTAATATGATCTTCGTCGTTCCTTATGAACTTCCAGTGTCTTTTGACCCTTGGATAGTCCATGATCTAGGAGATCATCCTCGTTTCGGCGACGTTATGCCGTTAAGTCCGATTGAGTCTGCTTATCACACGATTCAATTGACAACACCTTTTACACCCTCTCTTGAGGAGTTGTCTCCCAATCCTTTCCATGTCGTCTTTCCCACTAACGAGATGATCATGTCCATCATGGATGCTACACCTTGGGACGATGGACATCATCGTTCCATACTGTTTCTGGAACAACAGACTCTTGAGAATTATCAGCGGATTTTGACTCCGTCGACCGTTGTTGTTATATCCACTGTTCCCCAATCTACACGATACGTGTTTGCAGAAGGGAAACTCAACAATATCTCTCCCACGATACCCATTGATATTTCAGTTAAACCTGGGATAGTTGAAAATGTTCACATTGGAGCTTCGTGTTCTCCAGAGGAAATTGTCACCTATACTGCGTTGTTCAAAGAATTTCATGATATCTTTGCCTGGAGTTACGAAGAGATGTCGGATATCGACCCGACCATTGTCGTGCATGAGATCAAAATGTACCCTGGAGCTAAACCAGCACGGCAGCGCCTCCACCCTGTCCATCCGCGTAAAGCGGCAGCTATCAAACTCGAAGTTGAAAAACTTCTCAAAACCGGTTTTATTTATCCCGTGGCTTTGACAGAATGGGTTTCCAACCCTGTACCAATTGACAAGAAAGGTGGTAGTATACGTGTTTGTGTTGATTATCGGGATATTAACAAAGCCTTTCCAAAGGACAAATTTCCAACCCCTTTTGTCGACCAAATCGTCGATGACTGTGCCAGCAGTGAAATCTTTTCGCTCATGGATGGATTCTCCGGCTATAATCAAATTAACATCGCCCCTGAGGACCAACATAAAAATTCTTTTATTTGTCCTTGGGGTACTTTCGCCTACAGAAAACTTCCATTCGGTCTTAAGAACGCAGGTGCTACTTTTCAGCGTGCTATGTCCTATGCGTTTCACGACATAAAACATATCGTTCAACCTTATTTGGACGATTTGCCAGCTCATTCTTTACACCGAGTCGATCACCCTAATCATCTCCGAGCAATTTTCGTTCATTGTCGGTTCTATCGCATTCGTCTAAACCCTCATAAGTGCATCTTTTGCGTAGAGTCCGACCGTCTTCTCGGGTTCATTGTTTCACGTCAGGGGATCCGGGTAGATCCTATTAAGGTTGAGGTGATTCTTAATCTCCCACCTCCTTCTTCATTACGCCAGTTACAAAGTTTGCAAAGGATAGAAAACTTTGTTAGTCATTTCATTCCAAATTACGCCGAGATTACTCGTGGTTTCAAACGTCTTATAAAGAAAGGTTCGGATTTTGTCTGGGATAAGATTGCTAACAACGCTTTTGAAGCTTTAAAATTGTCCCTCACGAAAGCTCCTCTTCTTTTCCCTCCAAATTATAGTCGAGATTACTTTCTTTATTTAGTTGCTTCCGAGTATACTATCGGCATGGTCCTCATTCAGGAGGATGATAACCATGATGAACATGTTATCTATTACTTGAGTAGAAGTTTATCATCCACGGAAATCAAGTACCAACATGTTGAGAAGCTGGCTCTGGCTGCTGTTCAAGCAGTTCAATGTTTTCGTCATTATATTATCTCCAGGAAGACTACAGTGATTTCGCACTGTAACCCCATGCAACACATATTGACACGTCAATTAGTGGGGAGAAAGTACTCCAAGTGGATTGTTATTCTCCAGGAGTTCGATTTGGAATTCAATCGCGCCACGTCGAAGAAATCCCTATTTTTCGCTGAGTTACTTTGTGATTTTCCCCACACTGCCACGGAAAGAGTAGCAGTCGATTCGTTACCCGACGAGTCACTTTTCCTTATCAGTATCGATGATATTTGATACGGAGATATCATTATATATCTCCAAACTCAAACTTTTCGGCCTGCTTTGTCTAGTGTTGAACAACGTCGCGTCCGTTATCAAGCACGTCGTTATATAATCCTCGATGATACTCTTTACCGTCGAGGCATTGACTCTGTCTTTCGGCATTGTTTGAATTTTGAAGAAGCTGAGAAAGCTCTGAATGACTTCCATTCAGGAGCATGTGGTGGTCATATGTCTGGGTATGCTACTGCCCAGAAGATCTTACGTGCAGGTTACTTTTGGCCTTCCTTGTTCAAGGACTGCATTACTGTTGTTCAGAAGTGTCACGCCTGCCAGACTTATAATCAGAAGATTCGATCGCATACTGCTCACCTTCATCCTGTAGTCTCAGTAGGTCCTTTTGCTAAATGGGGCATTGATTTCATGACATGTCACCCTCACTCAGCCGGGGGGCATGGTTACATTATTGTAGATGTTGATTATTTCACAAAGTGGGCCGAGGCAATGCCGACATTCGACAATACTGGGAAGACTACAGCCGTATTCCTTTTCAACCATGTCATCACTCGTTTTGGTGTTCCTCAGGCTATCGTTACCGATCACGGTAGTCATTTTAGGAATTATATGATGTCTGAACTTACAGAGAAGTTGGGCCTTCGTCATGATATCTCAACACCCTATTATCCAAAGGCTAATGGCCAGGTCGAAGCCATCAATAAGGTTCTCATAACTATGATTCGACGGATGATAGGAATACATAAAACCAGCTGGCACACAATGTTATTTTCAGCATTGTGGGCGTATCGGACATCTGTTAAGTCTGCCACGGGATTTACACCTTTTCGATTAGTTTATGGCATGGAAGCCATTCTGCCAATAGAATGTGAAATACTGTCTTTGAAGCTAGCCGTAGACCTCTTACCTAATACTTCTACCGAAGAGGAATGTCTGTTGTATTTGATGTGATTAGACGAGACTCGTCATGACGCTACTCTTGTAATCGAAGCCCAGAAGAAACGTGTTAAGGCACAGTATGACAAGCATGTCAAACCTCGTGTCTTCTCTGAAGGAGATCTTGTTCTTCTATATGAACAAGATAAAGATGTCTTAGGAGCTAGGAAATTCAAACCAATGTGGCGTGGCCCTTACATTGTTAGCAAAGTTTTGGAAAAAGGAGCATATGAGCTGGTGGATTATGATGGTGTACCTTTGAGTGAACCCAGGAATGGGTTGTACTTAAAGAAGTACTATGCATAAGTCATTTGTGCATGAATACTTGTATTTTATGTATCATACTGTGTATGTGTGTTACTTTAGTTTTTCTTTTGACGTTATCTGGTCTCTACCCTTACGTGACGGTGTGTTTGATTGCCAGATGTCAGAGTATTCTCTACCTTATATTGGCTTTGCCGACGGTGCTAGCCGTAGTACTCAGAACTTAGCTTCCGCTGCATGGGCAATCTATGCCCCAACAAACGAACTCATATCTCTGCGAGGTATATGTCTTGGCCAAGCAACCAACAACATCGCAGAGTATAGCGCCATGGTTGAATTACTGGTTGATGCTATCTCTCTTGGAATTTGTCATTTGGTTGTCCGACTTGACTCACAGTTGGTAGTATTACAGCTCAGTAATGTATATTCTATTCGAAGTCCTACTTTATTAAGGGTATATTTGCGGATTCGCCTCTTGGAACGACATTTTGATTACATAGAATATAAACACATTCCTAGATGTCTTAATACATTGACAGATGCTTTAGCTAATTATGTATTGGAAAGGCATTTAAATCACTTATAAATCAAACACATTAAAATGTACACAATGTAAAGTAAGCTGGTAGAAACCATGTATATATATATAACAATCAAAGTTTGTTTTTACAAAATGTGTCCGAAGACCAAAATATCAAAAATTGAAGCCCATAGCTTCTACATAATGACATCAAGGATGATGTTCATGATAGCACACTAAGGTCCTAGCAACTCTGCGGAGCAGCCGACCCATAGAGTCAGAGACTCCCAGAGTGTGACGCTGATCGCGTCGTGGAATCTCCTCCAGAGTCATATCTGGAACATCGGCCATCAGACCCTCTAAGTTCTTCTCCACTGTCAGATAGTCCTCGGCATACTGGGGAACTGCAACTACTGCCTCTCCTCGACGCTGGACAAGAGAACTACTAGAAGGTCTGTATGCCCCAACATCTGTGTTATCAATAAAATTTGGTGTTAGTCTTCAGATAAATCTATAAAACAAAGAAAAATTTGAATATGTTAAAAATACAAAAAAACATTTAAACAAAATTAAGATTGGTGTACTTCTTACCAAGGTCTCCCCACTGTGCGTCCTCAGGAAGTGCAAGGTTAGGATCACCACGGAAATCTAAGCCAGCATATGCATAATCTTCTACCATCAGCACTTGGCCTTGAATCCAGTTGAAGAACATATCGTCATACCTGACAATCGGTCCTACCACATGTCTGGCCATGAGTCGGCACCATCATAACATCCTTGGGTCCCTGGGACCCGGAAAGTGCCACTCAGCCTGAAGCCTAAACACTGGGACCCTCTCACAGAAGAAGGACACTAACAGAGATCCATACCCGAACTGTTTTAGATCTCGACACCTGCATTTGGTCAGTTGTTTTTTAAGACTGCGTAAAACTGCATCAGCCCAGTTGAATACCCGGGGCTCAGTACACTCGATGGCATACTGAAAATAACTCTGTAGAGCCATATGTGGGGCAGAACTTCCTACCATCCGAGCGATAGTAAAGAGAATGGTACAGAGATTTATATCAGTCACTCCCCAAATGGCCACTTTCCCTTTTTGTCGTTCAGCCTCACGCACGCAGTACTGCCTGCAATACTCACTCATTTTTAAACCACCCCTTCGGCTACCAGTCAAACTAACATAGGACCCTCGTCTGGATAACCCAGTCAAGAAATAGATGTCCTCGATGTCTATAGTCAAGGTATGAGCTCCCACGATGAAGACTTGTTGATCTGGGTCCCACATTCAGATCAAGTACTCTAGCAATCGAACTTGGGCTCTCATGCCCGAGATGCGGAAATATTTTAGGAGACCGCAATTTCTTAAGGCAGCAATGGTTTGAGGGTGATTTTCAGTGTTTGTATTATCTTCCTCGTGTTCCCGTTCTCTCCATTCGAGCACCATTATGATGGTTATAAACTTCCATGGGAAACATATGAAGATGGTCAAAACTCTCTTTCATGAAATAAACCTTTTTTATTAGCTAAACATTACAAAATTTTTTGAACTTTGCGTTGTTCGCAGGTGACCTATGGCACACAGTGCGAACTTCTCGCATGCTGCCTTAGGTCCACCTGCGAGAATGAGGCATTCTCGCAGGTCCCGTATGGGTAGCCTGTGAGAATCCCTCTACACGCATAGGGTTTCAAAAATTGACTCAAAACTTGAAATTTAACCAATGAAATCATGAATTTGAACCATGAAAAGCTAGATAATGGAGAGCTTACCAAAACAACGCAGACAACTCGAGGAATGATGGCCCGAAGCTCCCAAAAATCGACGATGAAGGTAGAAGGTAAAATGGAAGTTTTTGCACTCAAATGGTAAAAGGGTAAAATGATATGGTAAAATGTGTTATGGGTTTGTTTTAATTACTTTTTTACTATGTCAAAAGTGGATTTTTTATATTTATTCATTATTCAACCCTAATTGCTAATGAGGAAATGAGTGAAGTAAATTGCAGGTATGAAACATGGAGGGTTATGGACGATTTGTTGGTGTGGTATAGTTTTAGTTGTTTTCTATGGTTTTGATATAAAACCTCGAGCACTTTTTATCCGTTCTTGTGCTTGTCAAAAATATAAGAACGTGATTGAGCGTTGTTTTATCTCTTTTCCGGGCTTGTTGTGATTACACGAAAAAGGAACCCCCCTGGAGTTAACTTTATGCTCTTTTCAGACTCTCTAAACATGAAAATATTGTCGAGCGATCTTGTTATTTTCATGCTCATTAAAGTATTTGAAGTATGTATCCTTCGAGTGATAGTTTAACCCTTTTTCGGTCTCGTTGGACTACTGTACGAAAAAGGAACTGAGAGAGTTCTCTTTTAAGTGTTTTTCCAAACTCTATAATCCTGAAAACCTTTGAGTTTATTATCTCTGGACTCGTTAAACAAACATTGACAGACCCGTAATGGGACCGAACCACTCCTTCCTAGGGTTCGTTAAAAATACTCTGAGGGACTTGTCCGAAAGATGAGCTTATATCAACAAGCATATGTGATCCTCTTCAAGCTTGCGTAAAAATAAAGAGGTACTTGCCAGAAATGGTGGGGGGGAATTTGGGAAAGGGATATGTTTCATCTTTGTGTTAATTGGTAGTAAGTGTCGCTCTTGA
>ML810187.1:127395-141901 GCA_009831015.1 Picea engelmannii
TATATGTGTAGCTCTTGTGCTCATTCATATCAATTAATTTTATAGTTAAATTTTATACATATTTATCATTGAAATTCATGTCCTTCTAAAGTTAAAGTTTCAAATAAAGAATCCTTCAAATAAGAAAGGAAGATTTATTTACCAGTTCCTAGAGCTCAAATAACAAATCAGTCTTTCTAAATCCACATATTACTTCTTGGGATACATTTTCCTTAGTAGACTTCTTGGAAGTCTCCTTCATATTCTATTTAGTTCCTTTAATGGCCAATGGTTGTGTAAATAAGGGCTCGATATTCAATGCAACTTGAAACTCAACTATTCTCCTCTTCAATCTAAGATTATCCTCTAGTTCCTCACTTACAAAGTGTTTAAGAATGTGAGAATGTGAAGGCGAAGAGAAATTGGAATTGTTCTTGGGATTTTACATTCCACATACCAACGAAGTAGTGGATATGGAGTGCAGGAGGTGAAGTTTCAAGGGAATGTGGGAGGTGGAGTCTCATGATGCAAAATCTTGAACCAATGTGAGAGACCTCTACATTTTGCATTAATAAGAAATGTTGAATGTGGAATGTGGAAGAATGGTGAGAAGTATGGTTCACACGACAGGCTTAGGGTTTGCAAACCCTCGATTTAAAAAATTCCAAGGTCATTGAGGGTTATAGCCATTAAGAGCTCCATAGTCGAAAATCCATTTTAGACTCCACCTTTCATGTCCTGAATCCATATATATCTACCTAAAAACCCTACTAAGAGGGTAAAAAAGGGTGAAAATGATAGAAATAATTTACCATTTTTGGTAGCAAGTTTATATCTTGAATGTCTCCACTCCACGTCGTGGTCATTGTGGGATAGTGGTTGGATAGGGCCTCCTCTATCACTATGGGTCAGAGCTGTGATGTTATTTTTCTTTGTCGAATGAGGCTATCGGGTCCTCCTCTATCGAATGATGCAGGTTCTATAGGGCCTCCTCTATCACTGTGGGTCGGAGTGGTGAGGTTTATTTGTTTCCATCATCGTCGGGTCCTCCTATATCGAATGAATTGGGTTCTATTTTGTTTTGGCCTCTATTGAATACGCACGGGATCTAATATGTTTTGTTGTTTTTTAAGTTTTGTATTTTGTTTTTTGTTTTTTGTGTTTTGTTTTTTATTTATGTTTTTATATTTATGTTTTTTATGTTTTGTTTTGTTTTTTGATTTTATGCTTTGTATATATATATATATATATATACTACTACTACTACTAGTAGTACTACTACTACTACTACTACTAATTTATAACTGACTGCTAACACCTATCCTATAACCTTAATAAAACCTAACCTTAATAACCCACTTAACCACTAACCCACATAACAATGATGATGATAATGATGATGATGAAAATGACGATGACAGTGATGATGATGACAATGACAATGAAAATGACAATGTTTATTATGGTGATGACAATGACGATGACAATGACAATGTCTATGACAATGACATTGGCAATGACTATGATGACAATGACGATGAGGAGGAGGAGTAGGACAATGACAATGTTGATTATTGGTGGTGACAATGGTGATGATGATCATGACAATGATGAAAAGTATCACGACAATGACAATATTATGATGATCATGAAAATGGAAATGTTGATGATGTTGTCAATGATGATGGTGATGATGATGACTGGGACAATTATGATGAAGACAATGATGAATAAAATGATGATTATGATGATGAAAGTGATGATGACCACGACAACAATGAACAAGACAACAATGACCCTATAAAAATTAACATTTGAAGTCATTAAAGGTGAAGATTCCCTTATTACTTCATTGTTTTGATATATGATGATTGTTCCTTTTTATATGAAGAAAAAATAACCATTATTCCTTTTTTCAATTCCTTGTATGATTATGCCTAAGGGCACTAAAGGGATTCTAACCTAATACCTCCATGGTAAATCTATTAGTATCCAACCGTTAGTTTTGAAGCTACATTAAAACTTCAAGGAAGAGAGGGTTTTGTAAACCTTGGTTCTCCTATATTTGTCTTGAAAACCTAACTTCATTCTAGGAGAATAAGTTAAAATATTATGTTAAGCCAATTGAAGGACATTGGAAAAAAAAAATGAAATTAACACACTTTGATCATTATGGAAACACATCAACCTATCAAAGTGAATGTTAGTCTGTATATTCAACAACAAATTTCAATGTTATTCTTCTTGGAGTGATAGTTTGAACTTCATCATATGATTAAAATCATATGTTTAGTGGATAAAGGGGACTCCATGTGTACTATGTCCTTGTTAACCTAGTTGAAACACATTGGATCCCCTACTCTCATTCCACCAATGAATGAGTTTCAATCCCTTGACAATAGATTTTATAATCCAACAAGTATTCATGTGCCTAATCTCCCAATTGATTTTGTTGGTAAACTTTTCTTGATTGATGTCTCAACCATGACTAGTATATCATATTACAATATCCTCCATGGACATGATTACATCTGTGTCATCAATGCTATGGTATATTCACTCTTTCATGTCATGAAATTCCCTAATGTAGGAACCATTTTCACCATTGATTGGCTCAAATATTGTGATCCCTCACAATGTCCAACACCTAACATCCTCATCCATTCTATCACTCACATTGATCGAATGAACTATTTGACCACTTCAATTACTTATGCCACATTGGCTCTCGTTGAGTGTGAGACAATAGATCTAGAACCACCTCCTCACCACTTCGACTTGGAGGTTGGTTATGTTTTTTCACCCTTGAGAGTATCTAATTTGGTCCACAAGTGTAACAAAGAATCCCAGCCAATGGTATGGATTGCTTGGTGCAAGTAGAAGATGAAATGTGTACAAGTGTGAATGCTTAAAGTATGGTTGTTTATTTTCCTTAACATTCAAATAACAAAGATAAAGGAATATGAGTGAAACAAACCTTATGTGGTAGCTTCCTTGTGAACTAGTACTTGTTTGTAATACAAAGGGAGGTAGATCCACACATGTCTATTTTGAAAACACACGACGCGACATGAGCAACGTCAAGCATTTTCACCAATGCTAGCTAAACATTCAAATAATCATCAGTGCAAAAACTAGTGACTGTGTATCTACCAAAAAACTCATCACTGTCTTAAAAATCAACAACCTAACAAGTTGTAGCAATGAAGCATACTCATGCATCCAATTGAATCAAGGCAGAGGCCCTTTCCATTAACAACACTGTGTTATCGACATAAGGAGAGTAACTGTGTTATTTTAAAGTGTAACTGGTAATGTAGGGTTTACCACTATTATAACTGAGCCAGTGACTATATACCAACCAACACGATTGCCATACGACCAAATGGGCGAGACCGTCGACAATTACACAATCATCCAATCAAAAACTGAGTCGTAAAACAACAGGCCAGGTTGGTCTTCTTAAAAAAATTCCAGAGTGGAGGGCCAAGGTTGTTTCATTGTCAACATGGGGAGAGTAGATCCCCATCAATAAAGAAGAAGATCAACAAAACTTTAAATATTCAGAAGTTGAAGGAGGAGATAGCAGAGCTCAAGTTGTTAGATAGGCATATAAAAACATTATTTTTATGGTGTTGATTAAGCAATCAACGAAAAAGAGGGATTTTTCATCACAACTATGACACAAATACATTGTATATACATTAATGTAGAACCTAAAAGAAAAATGAATAAAGACTGACGAAAACTTAAAACTTGCGTCAACCAAATTGTGTACTTTGAAAGAAAATTAGGGTTTATGGTTTACATGATGAATTGATGATGGAATAAAGTGGGTGTGTCATTCAGATTTGAGTCCAAAAAACATCAATATCGTTAAGGCATGCGAATAGTCTATCGATGACAAATTTCAGTGCATACAGAAACTGCTTGAAAAAAATTCAATGTTGGCCCCGTTAGGGTTCTATGATATAGTCATCTGATTTCGAGATACCTATTGGGAAATTTTTCTTTGATCATTTTGAGAATTTCTTCATGAAAATAATCTTAAGATTAATAGTACATTGATGTATCTTATGTGCCAAAGAGGTGTCCAGGCATATCCAAAGTTGGCAAGTGATGATTTGAACTCTTGAATGTGAAAATGTCAAAAGTTAGCTTTCATTAGCTAAGGGTCGGTTTTCAATGTGTTATAAGCTGTCTAAAGTTCTCACTTTCAGTAGCTAAAAAGGCAGGTGTTGGGTGTTCTTAGCTTCCAAAAACCACATAATTTTTCCAACTATTAGCATGTCCCTTCAAACTCTCAAACCGCCATCATTACACATGTCATGATGATTTTAAATGTCGCCGAAATCGTGTATGACGATCATTTGTCACGATCTAAGGTGTTCTATTATGATTTTAATTGATGTTCTGAGGAATCATTAAGCCCTAAGCTATCATATATGAAATCCTTACTGTCATTTCGAGAATCTTCCATCATCGAAAATCATTTTTCATTATCAAATCTGCCCAACAAACCATATGGCGTTCTCCATTTTGAATGAGCATTATAGTTTCTAGTCTGCAAACTATTCATTTCAAAGGTTTCCATTCAAACCACTAGTCTACCTCACGCAATTTTCCTCCATCTGAATTTCATTTCTCCCTACATCAGCGTTGATCTTCCACTCTAGCCCGATTTTTTTGTTTGCAGGCATTAACGTTTGTTGTAGATGGCAAGTGGAGGAAATTTGCTCAGGAAGGAGCTAAATGATGTCTTATATCTGGAATCTCATACTGAGATTTTCCATATGTCTAAAGGAGCAGGTTGTTACAGGTATTGTGAGAAATTTCAAGGGTATCACCAAGGTGTTGTTGAAGCCTTTGCTCAAATCTTTGATGGAGAAAAAGTAATCTTGGGACCAATGGTAATGAAAATTGATGAGGCCAGTGTTGCGGCAACAACAGAGATGCCTAGGCAAGGTGATAGATGGTTTAAAAAAACTGTCACTAAGGATATCGAGTTCAGGTCTTACCTTAAGCCTGATTTTCAAAGCATTATTTGGCAGAAGGATGTTCCTAGGTCTTACCTGGAGGAGAAATGGCATCATTTTCTTAAGGAAATTCAAGTGTACATCACTTGTGAGGGTAGATATGGTAGAGTCATTGTTATAACCCTAAATTACACCATCCATGCTTACCTGGCATCAGGCCAACTCATTGCCCTTCATTGCCAAAGCCATGCTGAACAGACTCTTTGAAAACCTCTCAAACCAAGTAACCTGCGCCCTAACCCACTGTTGGGCGCGTTGGAACGCTGGCAGGCCTTATACTACACGTGTTGGAATGCGGGTTGGCCCACTACAGCTAGCGTTTACCTAACAAAGCAAAAAATCAGGAAAGTTTCCGTCGGGATGAAAAGATTTGGGTCAGTTAACTGGAACTCCCAGCCATGCATGGCCAAGAGTTCATCTAAAACCCTAGCTCCTTCTAGCCTATAAAAGAAGGGGTAGGGGTACTATTCAAAGGAGGAAAATCGTAGCAAAGAAACTCTGCCCAATTGTCGAATCTGTTTTGTCCCAGCCCTTTAGCCTTTCCTCAAGCTTTAGGAGAATTCAAGCAAAGCAGTTGGAGGACAAAGAAGAGGAGGAGCCCAGGATCAGGATCGAGGAACGGTGGCCGGTCTCTATAATCATTGTAAGTTGATTCATCTAGAGATTAATAAAAAGATACTTTTCCTGTCCCAAATACATGAGTCTTATATGTTTTATGTGATTTGTGTTTAATCTCTAACCCTCTAGTAGAACAATAGCATGCATGTGTAGTTTTGTCTTGATTGCAGGATCCCTTTTTGGAAGGAGCAGCAGAAGCAAGGAGATAAAACTCAACGGAGGATCTACACCAACCATCGATAAAAAGGTTAGTTGGTTCTTCCCATGTTTGCTTGTGAAAAAGGGTTTTAGGTTGGGGTAGAAGGTTAAAAGTTATTTCTGAAGGGTCATGATCTGCATGCAAGTTTAAGCCCTAGCTTGTTAGTCCGTAGGGTAGAATAACCCCACAACAGAATTGGCGACTCCAATGGGGATATTTACGCTTAGGGTTTCCCGGATTTAGTTAAAGGTTCTTGGGTGGTTCAAAGAGGTTCAGTCTCTGTTTCTTTGTTTATTTTGTTTTCTGTTAGGTCAAAAGCTAGCAGGGAACCTGGTTATCAATACCAGTTTTCCTTGACTGTTGCTTGACAATTTTTTCTCAGGACACACAGAGGTACACGCGTCCTGCAGAAGGCCTGCACACGTGTAACCCGCGCCCTAACCTTCTATAGCACGCGTTTGAATGCTTGTTGTGGTGGTTTCAGTAGCGTGTAGAGCCCAGGAAGCTTAAGAGGTAGTCCCCTCTTCCCTGTCTGGATCCTGTCTGGATCTTGATTGATTTACTGTCTTGCTTTCAGTCTGCCTCATTGTCTTGGTTATTTTTTACATTTATTTTCTTTTTGCAATTTTTTCTTTTCTGTTGAAGTAGAAGCATCCAAGCCTTTCAGAGACCTTGGTTGTCAATACCAGAGGCCTCTTTCAGGTCTGGGCTGCCTATGTTTGATTTTTTCTTTGATTTTATACATACACGCGGGCTGTTTCAGTTCTGCTCGCGGGTACCCGCGTGCTGTCATAGCTCAGCACGTGTTTGAACGTGTGTTGTCTCAGTGACAGTCGTGGGCCTGTCTGGTTGTCTTCCAGCCTGGGTGGGGCAGTCATCCCCTCCTGCGTTGAGAAGTGCTCCTTTCAGGGTTTGGAGTCTAGTGTCCACAGTCAGTGAGTTAGGGCCTCATATCCTTAGCTTGTGTTTTGCTTACTTAAGGTTTTGATAGGAAAAACAAAAGGAAAAAGTTGTTGTTTTATGGTTTTTAGACAAGTGTTAGAATTGGTGCTTTCTAGATTTCTTTTTTGCATCTCTGCTCTGATTCTTTTGCGATCTGTGCTTTAAGCCAGAACTTTATTTCGTTTTCTTGGTTTTTTGCTTGTCGTCATTTTCCCTTTATTGCGTCATTTTGCAATTAAAAAAAAAAATCTTGTTTCATTTTCTTCTTGATTTGAGGATTGTGTTGCTGCATCAGTAGCTTGGAAAGAAGTCTTTTTGCATAAGTTTTTGCAGTGCATGTAGAGTATAATTAGTTCACAGATTTGAGCGAAAGTCCTCCATATTTACTGCATGAAATCTTAGTAAATTTGAAAAGAAAAGAAGTCTTTCTTGTTGAAAAGTGTTGGTTTTGCATTTTAGTAAAAGTTTTTGTTTCCAATCATTTCTTGTTCATTTTGCTTTGAGTCTTTTTACACACCATCAGTTTCACTTTCGTACCTTGTGACTTAAAAAGCCCATTAAAAGCAACGCTAATTAAAATCAATTAGAATTTTATGTTTGTAGGGTGCATACATTAGCTCAGGACTAGGGCCTTGGAATAGGTTGGAGAGTGAATTATCCAAGGCCACCCAAACCAAACATTGGAGTCTGTCAATAGGGAGTGTAGAAATCCAGTTACAGAAAGTTATTCAGGATCCCCCTCTAACACAGGGGCTAAACACGAGGTCGCGTAAGGAAAGGTAGCGGAGATAAACCCTCCAAAGCTGGACCGAGCGTTGTGGAGAACACATATCGAGGATTTGTTAAGGGATTTTGTCGTTTTCATTTGCCACGGAGCTTCGTGGGTCTCGAATCCATTCGAGGTCCTCAGTTGTCTTCCAGACCATTTTCTCTCGATACCCTTGACAGGTTTCGGGCTTGATACCCTGCTCATTGTGGTCTACCCGACTATCGACTGTACCCGCCTGATAACTGTTCACGTGCTGGTAAACTAGTTGCCAATCTTTTCTAGGGACATACACGGGTGACTGCGGGGGTATACCGTGGTACCTAGGACAGACATCGGGCCACGCTTTGCAGAGTATACCTAGAGGGTGCTTCCGTATTCGAGTTTCACTTGCACCGGTAAGTTTCTCTAGTGTTGGTTGTTGTAACTGTTCTTCCAACTAGTTTAGTGCTTGCTTGATTTATCTTCTAGGGGCTTTCTTTTAGTGAGTGTTACTATTTGTTCCTGTAGAATACCTTAGTGTGTCGTGAATCTTCTCACACAGTGGAGGATTCGGAGCTCTGCCAGTCACGAAGGCTTCTGGGCCTGCCGCCGGTTATACTAGAGCCACCCCCACCACCATTGAGGTGGAAGCTAGACCATCAAGGGTCTTTCGAAGCAACCGGGGATTTTGAGCCCGAACAACCCCCCGAGGAATCCACCGCCAATCTTGGATCGGTTGAAACCTCAAACACTGATACTTGGCCGGACATTATTGTGCCAATTCAATTTTAAGAACGCCTGTCAGTGCCTAACCCAGTGATGGAACCAAACTCTGTTACTTCAACGGGGAATTCTTCCATTCCCATCACTGTTGCTACCACAGGAAAAGCCTCTCCTAACTTTCCTTTGTTAACGGTCCGGGCCACCATGGTCTCGGCCGCAACTACGTCACACAGTGGACCGACCCCATCTATCGCGGCGGCCACACCTCCTTACATACCTAGTGCGACAGGCCCTCCGTTTTCATACGGTATTTCTAGTTCAGGTACTAGTCCTGCACTCACTTCATCCACTTTCCAGACTTTGGGTCTAGGGGAAGGGAGCTCTAACGCTCCTCTGCAAGGTCAAATTGGGGGCATTCCTGTCCCTTTCAATGCTTTTCCTTATGCTGGAGATCATATTCCTCCTTCGTCCCCTTTTCTCGGTGGATCGCATTAGCAGTCCGCCAGGCAGCCTGCACACACAATTCCTTTTGGAGCCGGGAGTCAAGGAACACCTGCACAAACTCAGCCGGTAGGTTCATCACCGTTTGTTTGGAACGGGACATTTGGTAATAACACTTTTGCATCCGCTGCTTTCCCATCTGGGGGCACACATGTTTTTGGACAGTTTACGCCGGCAGAGGGTACTATTCCTGCATTGGGGGCACATATACCAGGACCTTGGAACTCAGCACAAGGATCTGTTCCATCCTCTGGAATGTCGTTCTGGGGTAATTCTTTCCATAGTCAATGGAACCCTGAACAGACTTCTATGCCTCTTCCATCAGGACCGACATGGGGTAATCCATCCCAAAGTCCGTCAAACACGATGAATGCCCAACATCCTATGTCCTTCATGGGGAATCAGCCAATGATGTCTCCTCAGATGAAAAACCCTTACGCTGGTTAGGTCCATGGTTTCTACCAGAACTCGGGCCAGCAGCCAAACTTATCCTGGCAACCTGGTGCCAGTCAAACTCCAGGACCCTTTTATCCCAACTATCAACAGCAACCTAAACTACCATTCTTGGCGATGTTACACTTTCCAGATTTGACACAGTTGTTAAATGATCCTATCTGTCACGATCCACGTTGGCCTCTTATGCCGACGAAGTTGCCTTCGGACATCCCAAAGTTTGAGGCTAAGCCTAACGAAGATCCAGGTGACCACGTGACTACTTTCCACTTATGGTGCTCATCTAACTCACTGAAAGACGAATCCGTCCAGTTGCAATTGTTTCAACACACTCTTATTGGGAGTGTCGCAAAATGGTACATAGAGCTTGATCATTCACGATACTCTTCTTTTGGCGAACTGGTGATGATCTTCCTTAACCATTTCCAGTTACCTATGAGATATGACGTCGGCACAGAGTTGCTAGCCAATTTCGAGCAGACGACAGCGGACCATATCTCGGATCACATTCGAGAGTGGCAATGCCGAAAGAGTCTTATCAAAGTACCTGTCCCACCGGCATTCCTGCTGGAGTGGTTCATTAAGTCCTTGGTCCCACAGTTGTCCAAAGACGTCGCCACGTCCGGAGTTTTCTCTGAAGAAGATGCCATTATGAGGGCTCAACAGTTTGAGCTCATCTATTCTCAGTCAGGTTTGTTATACATCATCTTACCAGATGCACCACATTCAATACTGGAGAAAACCAGACAGAGAGACGGACCACATGTCGATGGTATAGTTGGTTCGGTACAAACCAAGCCCGCTGAGCAATTGACAAAAGAATTTCAACAGTTATCTATACAACACTCAGCGGCCAGCCAGACTACTGCTTTGGCTGCTCCTCCTACCCAAATGTTGGAAGTACACTCCATGCAGACGACTAACCCAAAGGCTAACCAGCAGCCTGAAGGAAATAAAAAACAACATAAGAGAGGTAAGGGGGATAAGAAACCAAATGATAATGCTGGCGAGGGTACCACGGAAAAGAGGAAGGTGAGGTATCCATGCAACTTATGTGCGGAAGACCACCCGACCCATCTATGCCCTCGACTTGCGGAGGCCCAGAAGTTTTTCACACAGCAACAGCAAGCCGTGTTGACTAATCCCTTTCAGCATGGGAAAAATTTAACTCAAGCCTCTGCGAGTGGCGAAGGGGGCAGCCAGGAAAACTGCCCTCCTCCAAACAATTCATCTTCCGCGAACGTATATATGGTGAAAAGTGACGCTTTCATAATGACTAGATCTCACGACTATAGCAAACCAAGCACCCCTGAGAAAGGAAAAGAAGTTGAGATCCCATCTCTTCCTCTACAGATCGAGAAGACGTTGGGTGAAACAATGACATGCATTCCAAAAGGTGCGTTCAAGTGCGCTTCTCACAATCCAAACGCAAGGGCCGCCCAGAACTACTCTGTGGTGGAAGATTTATCACAAACCCCTTGTGCTATGTTCGCTTTGGAGGTCCTCCAAAGTTGTCCTGCTCAGAGGAAAGCCTTGTTGACTGCTTTAGGCTCTACCGAGACTTGTAACCCGGGTACCATCATGTTAGATACGACTGACTTGAAACCTCGTTTGCCTTACCACGTCACGTTTCAGATAGTAGTGGCTCATCCCACGAAAACTTTTACATGAAATATCTTCCGCACGGCGGTAGACGAGGGCGCTTCGACTTGCGTTATGTCGTTAGCATGCTGGAAATCCATTGGTCAACCTGAGTTGTCTCCGTCACCTACTCTCCTCACTATGTTCGATGGTCGTTCTTTCCGACTGCATGGCATCATTCCTTCTTTCCCTGTGCAGTTAGGGGGGAAGATTGTGTGCGTCGAAGTAGAGGTAGTTGATGCCCCCATCGACTACAATCTATTGTTAGGTTGTAGTTGGACTTATGCAATGCAAGCAGTGGTCGCTCCAATCTTCCGAGTCTTATTGTTTCCACATGAAGGCCGAATAGTGACTATTGATCAGTTATCCTTCTCTCAACCTGACCCAGCTTTGGGGGCATCCACGTTCCCCTGGTTGATAATCCTCAAGCCGGTGTTGTCAACATAGGAGTTGGTTTGTGCCCATATTTGATGGGAACTTTAGATTACCCACCTCCTCATGGCGATGTCAAGTTTATATCGAACCACCACAAGGCTGATATTTTCCATGTTTCATCGTTTCGCACGACTTACTTTCAGGATCTGTGGACTCTTCCTTCCCCATCATCCGCAATGGATGAGACAGGGCACGCTGGCATGGCCACGCCCTTGTCAGCCGCTGAAGTAGTGTACTCTTTGGTCCAGCAAACTTCAGCTACTCCTTATCTGATTCCCACACAAGAGTTGGATCCACTCTTAGAGCCTATCTGGGCTCAGGTTTCTCTTACCGATATCGATTCGTTAGATTTAGTCTTGCCTTCTGATGAAGCTATAATCGAAGCAATGACTGGTTCGAACAAACCCTGGGAATATCTTCATCACAGATCATATTTCCTCCCAGAGTTACATCGAATTGAGGCAGGAGAATTCACTATCACCATGACAGGAGATTAGCCACGTCCCATTAACCTCTTAGCTACACAGGATATTTATGTTGAGGGCAATATGGCGACTATCGCTGCCACGATACCTATCAATATCTCCTGAAACCCTGGCGTCGTGGAGAATTTCTTTGTCGGAGCGGATTGCTCCCCCGAAGAGATTCAGATTTATACGGATCTTTTCAAGGAATTCTGCGACGTTTTCGCCTGGTCTTACGAGGAAATGCCAGGCATTGACCCGAAAATAGTTGAACACGAAATCACTACGTATCCTGATGCTAAGCCTGTTCGACAGAAACTTCGTCCAGTTAATCCTAGGAAAGCAGCAACCATTAAGACAGAGGTTGAGAAATTGCTTAAGGCAAGGTTCATATACCCTATTCACTTGACCCAATGGGTGTCAAACCTCGTGTCGGTCGATAAAAAACAAGGCGCGATTCGTGTTTATACCAATTTCCGTGATTTGAACAAGGCATGTCCAAAAGATAATTATCCAACCCCATTCATTGACCAGATCATTGATGAGTGCGCCGGTTGCGAGGTCTTTTCATTCATGGATGGTTTTTCGGGCTATAACCAAATCCAAATCAAACCCGAGGACCAACACAAAACGGCATTCATTTGTCCGTGGGGTACATTCGCCTATCGAAAAATTCCTTTTGGTCTCAAGAATGTTGGAGCCACTTTCCAGCGAGCCATGTCTTTTGCGTTTCACGACCTCAAACATATAGTCGAGGCCTATCTAGATGATTTAGCATCACGCTCTCACAAGCGAAAAGATCATCCTACACACCTCAGACTCATCTTTGAACACTGTCGCTACTTCAGGATTCGCTTGAATCCCAACAAGTGCAGCTTTTGCGTCATGTCAGGACGTTTGTTAGGTTTCATAGTGTCAACCACAGGGATCATGGTAGATCCTCTCAAGGTGGAGGCGATAATCTAGTTGCCCCCCCACGCACAATTTTACAACTTCAAAGTCTTCAAGGTAAGGCAAACTTCTTACGATGCTTCATCGCCAACTATGCCAAAATTACCAAGGGCTTCATGCGTTTACTGAAGAAAGATGTTCCTTTTCTCTGGGACGAATCCACGCAGCGCTCTTTCGACACATTGAAACACGCCCTTACAACCGCACCTCTGCTACGGCCACCGAATTATAACAAGGATTTCCTATTATACCTGGCTGCCACAGAGTCAACCATAGGCATGGTTTTAGTTCAGGAAGATGACTCGTTTTCTGAATACGTGATCTATTACCTGAGTCGAGGCCTCGTAGGACCGGAACTTAATTATACACATCTCGAAAAACTTGCGTTGGCAGCAGTACATGCTGTTCAACGGTTCTGTCACTATGTTCTGTTTCGCAAGACCACCGTTGTTTCCATCGTAAATCCATTCCAGTACATGTTGACACGACGAGTTATCGGCAGAAAAATCAGTAGATGGATGGTAATCCTCCAAGAATTTGACTTAGACTTCATTTCAGCCAAGTCCAAAAAGTCATTGGTCTTCGTAGAACTTATCTCGGAACTTCCGGTTGAGTCAGGTGACGTTGTGCCTGAGGAATCGCCTATCCAGGGGGGTATGTTTTTGATCGAATTGTCTGACCCCTGGTACGGAGATATACTGATCTATCTCCAGACTTTGAAGTGTCCTACCTCTGCTTCTCGTGATGAGCGTCGGCGGATATGCCATCAAGCCAAGAACTATCTCATACTCAATGATACGTTGTATCGGAGAGGTGTAGACTGTATCTTGCGTCGATGTCTCACTCATGAGGAGGCCATCATAGTGCTCAACGATTGTCATACATGAGCTTGTGGAGGTCACTTATCCGGGTTGGAAACAACCCAAAAGATCTTAGGAGCAGGTTACTTCTAGACCACGCTTATCAAAGACTGTATTGAGTCGATCAAGAAGTGTCATCCGTGCCAAATCTTCTCACGGAAGATGAGGGCACATCCAGCTCTGATTTTTCCTGTTATCACCGTCGGTCCCTTCACCAAGTGGGGGATTGATTACACTACATGCAACCCCCCATCAACAAGGGGGCACCGCTATATCATTGTAGCTATCGACTACTTCATTAAGTGGGTCGAAGCTATGCCGACGCTCAAAGATGATGGAGAGACTGCAACTCTCTTATTATTTAACCAGATCATAGCACGGTTCGGAGTCCCGAGAGAGATTGTCACTGACCATGGCAGTCACTTTCAGAATCAAATGATGACCGAGTTAACGTCAAAGCTTGGGTTACAGCAAGAACACTCGTCACCTTACTACCCCCAAGCCAATGGGAAGGTGGAAGTTGTTAACAAAATGCTTAAGACAATGCTACAGCGAACCATCAACTCTGCCAAGTCAAACTGGCATTTGATGTTATACTCGGCATTATGGGCTTACCAAAAATCAGTTAAGACTGCAACCGGTTTCTCACCTTTCCAACTCGTTTACGGGCTGGAGGCAGTCCTTCCCATCAAATGTCAAATTCCATCTCTGAAGTTGGCAGTACAGTTATTTCCAGACACTTCTCCGCTTGAAGAACGGTTAGTACACCTAAAGCAGCTTGATGAACAGTGTCGTGATGCGACACTGGCCAATGAGGCTCATAAACATAAGGTTAAGTGTCAATATGATAGGTCTGTTCATCCTCGGGTTTTCTCTGAGGGCGACCTTGTCCTAGTTTACGACCAAGATAAGGACCCCCTGGGGGCAGGAAAGTTTAAACCCATGTGGTTCGGACC
>ML810187.1:175274-186491 GCA_009831015.1 Picea engelmannii
GATAGCAATGTTCACAGGCCTCTTTGAGGGGGCAACCTCCAGTCGAGCAGCGCTCTGTTACAATAATATCCAAGCTAGGGTTTTTCATACCCTCGACCCTTATTTATACTAACTATGTCTATTAAGAGAAGCATCTAGAGGAACATCCTTCTAGAAGCGGAATCTTCTATTAGGTCTTCTTACATCCGCCTTATTCTATTTTATTGAAAGGTCTTATTAATATTGACCTTTATTACATCCGAATACATTGATCTACCTATGTGCGGGTTAGGACCTTAACAGAGTTCTGTGATTTAAGGAAGAATCCACCGAAGGATCTTCGTAGAGTTACTGAACACCCTGAAGGACTCAGTAATCAGGTTGCTTGAGTTGAAGAGTGCCAAGAGGGCATTATATTCTCCATCCAAAGGAGAAAGGAAGAAGGATTTATTTCCTTAAGGTCTGAGGAGCAGGAAAGATCAGAAGGAGTAGCACTTTGTGTGCAAAGACTCTGCAGAGACGCAGAAGTCGTGGAATCCCTTGAGGATCCGAGAGAAAAATCTCAGAAAAAGAAGTGTTCTCATACATGCAGGTGAGGATTCTAGTCGTGGAGCTCGCAGAGGAAGATGAACAAAGGTCGAGGCCTTTAAGCATTTGAAATTCTTCCAAATCTGAAAGAAAAGCGCCAAAGCTCAACAGGTGCGATAGCTGCCATCGGATCAGTCGAGAAGATCTGGACCGTTGAAGGATTTCGCATCCAGGAGGCAGTACAGGAAGAGCACATAGGAGAGATGATCTGAGTCATCAGATCTTGAGCAAAGAACCCGACAGCTGTTAGATCTGTCAAGAGTTGTACGAGTATTAGACCTCATGCCTAGAGCAACAGAAGCGAAGTCCCGAGAAGGAGTTCGTATCAGGATATTGGCGTTCGGGAGTTCGGGGATCCGGAGGACGATAGTCTGCGTACTCTACCTAATAAATCGCAAAATTACGAAAGAATCTGAGTCATCCATCTGTGGGAGGATGCATGTCGCAAAATCATCCATTTTGGAGATTCGGGCACTGAGACTCACAAAAGTGAGCATTTTGACTTTGCGAGTAGCGAAGTCCCAAAAAAATCTAAGTCATCCGATTTGAAGGAAACGTGTCACAAGATCCTCTCTATCAGCCCTCAGGCCGAGATCCGCTCGTAGGATCATTCTTTAACCCCTTCGAGTCGAATCGGCTCTTTCAGATTCCCTACTAGAATCTCCTTTTGTTCGATCTACAGGTCGTTTTTTCGCAGCTCGTAATCTCGCGAGTTCGCGAGTCGTGACTCCCGACTCTTCTTCTTCAATATTACGATACCCAAGATCGCGAAATGGGTATAGCCCTTTCTTCCATCAGCGCCCTCCTTGCGTGACCACCAGCTAGGCTAAGCACTAGCACTTCTCACCTATTGCGCCTTTTCGAGTTCAAAGGTCCAACCTTGGTACCTTTCTTTCTCGAACCCCCGAGAGGTGATGTTGACTTTTCTCCTCTCATTCTCGCTACTCACGGATTCGCGAGTCGAAGGCTTGAACTTTCGTTCCCTTATCTCCCGAGTCCCCGAGACGCGAGAGGTCAACGGAGTGTTGACTCCTTTCTCTAAGCGACGCATGTCTGCCTATCTATCATGTGGACCCCACCTTGTGATCCTACCGCGTGTCCATACGAGCCTTGGCTCTCGGAACTTCGCGACTTTTGATGTTGAGAACAACTCCTTTCAACCTCCGAACCCCTGAATGCACGAAATGCGATGGGGTTCTTGATCCAACGGTCCTCCCTCTCTCTGGATCCAACGGTTGTCCTCGCTCCTCATGATTTCATGAATTCAGGACTTGGAGCACCCAACCTTTGGGCTCTCACCTTGCAAACCTCTGAGTTGCGAGATCCGTAGATATCTGCCACATGTTCTCCTCATATGGACGGCCTTGACCTCTTCGTGACTTCACTATTCTTGAAGTCAAAGGACTTCCCTTTCTGACCTCCGATGCCCGAATCCCCGATAGAGAGGATCTTGTGACACGTGTCCTTCAAATCAGATGGCTTAGATTTTTTCAGGACTTCACTACTCGCGAAGTCAAAATGCTCACTTATGTGAGTCCCGGTGCCCGAATCTCCGAAATGGATGATTTCGCGACACACATCCTCCCGCATTTGGACAGCTCAGATTCTTTCGTAATTTTTCGATTTCTGAGGTAGAATACCCGGACTCTCGTCCTCTGGATCCCCGAACGTCGATATCCCAATACGAACTCCTTCTCGGGACTTTGCTTTTGTTGCTCTAGGCGTGAGGTCTAATCCTCGTGCAACTCTCGATAGATCTAATGACTGTCGGATTTTTTTCTCAAGATCTGACGGCTCATATCATCTCTCCTATGTGCTCTTCCTGTACTGCCTATTGGATGTGAAATCCTTCAATGGTCCAGATCTTCTCGGCTGATCCAACAACACCTATCGCTCCTCTCAAGCTTTGGCTCTTTTCTTCCAGATTTGGAAGAATTTTGAATGCTCAAAGGCCTCGACCTTTGTTGATATTCCTCTGCGAGCTCCATGACTGGAATCCTCACTTGTGCGTATGAGAACGCTGCTTTTTCCAAGATTTTTCTCTCGGATCCTCAAGGGATTCCACGACTTCTGCGTCTCTGCAGAGTCTTTGCACACAAAGTGCTACTCCTTCTAATCTTTCTTGCTCCTCAGACCTTAAGGAAATAAATCCTTCTTCCTCAGACTCCCGACTCTTCCTCTCCAATCTTACGATACCCAAGATCGCGAAATGGGTATAGCCCTTTCTTCTGTCAGCGCCCTCCTTGCGTGACCGCCGGCTAGTCTAAGCGCTAGCACTTCTCACCTCTCGCGCCTTCGCTAGTTAAAAGGTCCAACCTTGGTACCTTTCTTTCTCGAACCCTCGAGAGGTGATGTTGACTTTTCTCCTCTCGTTCTCACTACTCGCGGCTTCGCGAGTCGAAGGATCGAACCTTCGTTCCCTTATCTCCCGAGTCCCCAAGACATGAGAGGTCAACGAAGTGTTGAATCCTTTCTCTAAGCGACGCATGTCTTCCTATCTATCATGCGGACCCCACCTTGTGATCCTACCACGTGTCCATACGAGCCTTAGCTCTCGGCACTTCGCAACTTTTGATGTTGAGAACAACTCCTTTCAACCTCCGAACCCCCGAATGCGCGAAATGCGATGGGGTTCTTGATCCAATAGTCCTCCCACTCTCCGGATCCAACGGCTGTCCTCGCTCCTCATGATTTCATGACTTCACGACTTGGAGCACCCAACCTTTGGGCTCTCACCTTGCGAACCTTTGAGTTCGCAAGATTCGTAGATCTCTGCTACCTATTCTCCTCAGATGGACGGCCCTGACCTCTTCGCGACTTCGCTATTCGCAAAGTCAAAGGAATTCCCTTTCTGACCTCTGATGCTCGAATCCCTGATAGAGAGGATCTTGTGACACGTGTCCTTCAAATTAAATGGCTCAGATTTTTTCGGGACTTCACTACTCGTGAAGTCAAAATGCTCACTTCTGTGAGTCCTAGTGCCCGAATCTCCGAAATGGATGATTCCACGACACACATCCTCCCGCAGATGGACAGCTCAGATTCTTTCGTAATTTCGTGATTTCTGAGGTAGAATACCCAGACTCTCGTCCTCTAGATCCCCGAACTCCCGAACGTCGATATCCCAATACGAACTCCTTCTCAGGACTTCGCTTCTGTTGCTCTAGGCGTGAGGTCTAATCCTCGTGCAACTCTCGATAGATCTAACGATTGTCGGGTTTTTTACTCAAGATATGATGGCTCAGATCATCTCTCCTGTGTGCTTTTCCTGTACTGCCTCCTGGACGCGAAATCCTTCAACGGTCCAGATATTCTCGACTGATCCAACGGCAGCTATCGCTCCTGTCGAGCTTTGGCGCTTTTCTTCCATATTTGGAAGAATTTTGAATGCTCAAAGGCCTCGACCTTTGTTCATATTCCTCTGCGAGCTCCACGAATGGAATCCTCACATGCGCATATGAGAGTGCTGCTTTTTCCAAGCTTTTTCTCTCAGATCCTTAAGGGATTTCACAACTTCTGCGTCTCTGCAGAGTCTTTGCACACAAAGTGCTACTCCTTCTGAGCTTTCCTGCTCCTAAGACCTTAAGGAAATAAATGCTTCTTCCTTTCTCCTTCGGATGGAGAATATAATGCCCTCCTGGCACTCTTCAGCTCAAGCAACCTGATTACTGAGTCCTTCAGGGTGTTCAGTAACTCTGCGAAGATCCTTCGGTGGATTCTTCCTTAAATCACAGAACTCACAGAGTTATTTTCCTCTCTGTGCCTATCTGCACATCTACTCAATGACCACCTGGCAGAGTATATTCTTACAGAACATCCAACAGTTATGTTCTCTCTTGTGCACCCTATGCAACTGCTCAATGCCCTCCTGGAAGATCTTTACAGAACTCCTCAGAGATTTTGTCTTCAACTGTGTTCTTCTCCACAACCTGGCCTCTAAGGTCTTTAGTAACCTCACAGGTCTTCCTCTGAATTGATGATTCCAGTTTTTGTGCCCACTTGACACGTCTTTATCTGACTCCGCAAAGTTTAGAAGTGCATCTATGCACTGGTATTTAGAGACCGTAGTACTTTGTCACGCCCTCCTGGCATGAAACCACAAAGAACCTCCCAAGCCTGAAATCAAAACAACTCCCTGCAAATGTCTAGCATACATCTACAGCATAAATTGAACACACACAAACATTCATTCAACACAGGCAATATGCAGGAAAAAATGTTGTTTGTATTAAAATGGAAAATGCCTGCTTTTACCAGGTGATCCTGCGCATGGCCTGTAACAAGGTATCGGCTCCTTCTCTTCTGCTCTCTCCTTCCTAAAAAAAACTCTTCTAAATGAGATCCCCATTTGATCTTTTACATGAGGGGGCTCTTAGAGCTCTTCCCTCCAATCTACCTACCCTATTCAATTACATTGAATGGGCTATCTAGTCCACAAATCGGATCTATATCTCAGCCTTCAAAGCATTAAAGGCCTACCTACTTCTACACCTATGCCAAGCACGGCTTCACATCTCACCAGCCTAAACATTAAATTACATTCAAATTCAAAATTGAAGACGAGGGGTGCACCTCTCTTCAGCCTTGAACGCACGTGCTAACGTGGTTGGATGGCTGACGTGGAGAGATGCTCCTGCATCATACTCCTTAGCTGAAAAATTCATGAGCTCCTGCTCATGAGCTTCCCATCTCAGCTATTGAAATCCTCCTGGATCCCAAACAAATTTCTGGAGTTGTTCATCTGCTCCATCTCCCTGCTGCTACTGTTGTTGCGCTGCTACTGCTACTTCTTTCCTTCTTCTCAGCTTCTCCTTGCTGACAGTTTCTGCTGAACCTAACATTAGCTCCCTGATATCGTCGATCACTTCGTCCAACTGCTCTAGTGGCTAGCCCTGTTCATGCAGTCTCTCTAGCTGTAAAAATTTTCTGCAATTTGGTAGATCACTGTGATCTCCCATGCCTTCTTCATCTGCTTCCAACTTCACCTGTTGGATGTGCATGCCCTGCACTATCACCCTTCTCTCCAGGGCTTCAATTTGTTCATATAGATCAGCCAAACTAATGTTGTCTACTTCCTCCTCTTCCTCCACTTCTGCAAGCTCCGATGTTGCAGTCTTTTTAGTTTCTTGGCTGAAAATATTGAGCCATTCCTTGGAATGTTCATCATCCTCTTCTGCTCAGGCAGCCTCAGATACCTGCTCCAATTCTTCTCTAATAGTCTCAGCTGGTTGTCCTGCATCTGTTGTTGTTGCATCTACAACACAGATTTATGCCTCCCCTTGGGCAAATGGTAGGAATATTTCGATTCCCCTAATCATCAGAAGATTTCTCTGATCTTCCTCCTCTGTCAGCTGCATCTACTGATCTGACTCTAACTCTGAGCTCATCTGCTCTGTCAGCTCCTCCAGCTGATTCAAACTCACCTCTGAGTCCATGAGAGTCTCAGATAGCCTCATCTTCTTATCCCTGCCCACCTGGCAAATTGAAAACTCTCTGCTTCCCTCCTGGCAGTCCATGAGATGCCCTAGTGATCTCGATCCATTGCCCACCTGGCAATGCGAAATTCCTTGGTTGTTCTCATGACAGTTTATGAGATCCTAAGTTGATCTCAACTCTTTGCCCACCTGGAAATTAGGAATTTCTCCTCTTCCCTCCTAGCAGTGCTTGAGATCTTCAACTGATCCCAATTCATCCTTACTATTGAGACTTCTCCCAATCTCTGGCTCATCTATCTGAACCATCTTCTCTGGTCCATTGAGGTTTTTAGCATGCCTCAACCACCTTATTAACAGTCTACACTGTCTTATGACCATCAACCACTTGACTGGCCATTTTATCTTTGTCTTCATGGGCCATTCATATACCCATCCTAACCTGGTATTATGTTGCATCTCCAATGCAAGTTCATCCATCCTCGCGTTCATCTCAGCGAGTTCTTCATCCCATTCATCTTCACTCATCAGCTTTGGGTTTTTATTTCCAGAATATCTACGACCTTCAGTAGCCATATCGTTGTCTTTGTCTGCTCTCACTCCAAAATCCTGAGTGTTCCCAGCTTTATCTACAGTCCTCCTGACTGTCTGTGGACTGTTGCAAGAAATCATTCCCAGAGTCTTCAACACTTTGTCCTCTTTTTCCTTTTGCTTCTCTGCCTGAAATATAAAAATAGAGTTCTCGCTCTGATACCACAACTGACGCAGACCCTATCATCCCTCAGGCCGAATCCGCTCATAGGATCGTTCTTTAACCCCTTCGAGCTGAATCGACTCTTTCAGATTCCCTGCTAGAATCTCCTTTCGTTCGATCTACATGTCCTTTTTTCGCAGCTCGCAATCTTGCGAGTTCGCGATTCGTGACTCCCGACTCTTCCTCTCCAATCTTGCGATACCCGAGATCACAAAATGGGTATAGCCCTTTCTTCTGTCAGCGCCCTCCTTGCGCGACCGTCGGCTAGGCTAAGCGCTAGCACTTCTCGCCTCTCGTGCCTTTGCGAGTTCAAAGGTCCAACCTTGGTACCTTTCTTTCCCGAACCCCCGAGAGGCGATGTTGACTTTCCTCCTCTCGGTCTCGCTACTCGCGGCTTCTCAAGTTGAAGGCTTGAACTTTCGTTCCCTTATCTCCCGAGTCCCCGAGACATGAGAGGTCAACGAAGTGTTGACTCCTTTCTCTAAGCGACACGTGTCTACATATCTATCATGCGGACCCCACCTTGAGATCCTCCCGCGTGTCCATACGAGCCTCGGCTCTCGGCACTTCACGACTTTTGATGTTGAGAACAACTCCTTTCAACCTCCGAACCCCCAAATGCGCGAAATGCGATGGGGTTCCTGATCCAACAGTCCTCCCGCTCTCTGGATCCAATGGTTATCCTCTCTCCTCGCAATTTCATGACTTCGTGACTTGGAGCACCCAACCTTTGGGCTCTCACCTTGTGAACCTCTAAGTTCGCGAGATCTGTAGATCTCTTCCACCTATCCTCCTCATATGGACGACCCTGACCTCTTCACGACTTCGCTATTCGTGAAGTTGAAGGACGTCCCTTTCTGACCTCCAATGCCTGAATCCCCGATAGAGAGGATCGTGTGACACGTGTCCTTCAAATCGAACGGCTCAGATTTTTTCGGGACTTTGCTACTCACGAAGTCAAAATGCTCACTTCTGTGAGTCTCGGTGCCTAAATCTCCGAAATGGATGATTCCGCAACATGCTTCCTCCTACAGATGGATGGCTCAGATTCTTTCGTAATTTCACGATTTCTGAGGTAGAGTACCCGGACTCTCGTCCTCTAGATCCCCGAACTCCCGAATGTCGATATCCCGATACGAACTCCTTCTCAGGACTTCGCTTTTGTTGCTCTAGGCGTGAGGTCTAATCCTCATGCAACTCTCGACAGATCTAACGGCTGTCGAGTTCTTTGCTCAAGATCTGATGGCTCAGATCATCTCTCCTATGCGCTCTTCCTATACTGCCTTTTGGACGCGAAATCCTTCAATGGTCTAGATATTCTCAGCTGATCCAATGACAGCTATCGCTCCTATCGAGCTTTGGCGCTTTTCTTCCATATTTGGAAGAATTTTGAATGCTCAAAGGCCTCGACCTTTGTTCATATTCCTCTGCGAGATCCACGACTGGAATCCTCACCTACGCATATGAGAACGCTTCTTTTTCCGAGCTTTTTCTCTTGGATCCTCAAGGGATTCCATGACTTTTGCGTCTCTGTAGAGTCTTTGCACACAAAGTGCTACTCCTTCTGAGATTTCCTGCTCCTCAGACCTTAAGGAAATAAATCCTTATTCCTTTCTCCTTTGGATGGAGAATATAATTCCCTCCTGGCACTCTTCAGCTCAAGCAACCTGATTACTGAGTCCTTCAAGGTGTTCAGTAACTCTGCGAAGATCCTTCGGTGGATTCTTCCTTAAATCACAGAAATCAAAGAGTTATTTTCCTCTCTGTGCCTATCTGCACATTTACTCAATGCCCACCTGGTAAAGTATCTTCTTACAGAACATCCAACAGTTTTTTTTTCTCCTGTGCACCCTATGCAACTGCTCAATGCCCTCCTGGCAGAGCTTTACAAAACTCCTCAAAGATTCTGTCTTCAACTTTGTTCTTCTCCACAGCCTGGCCTCTAACGTCTTCAGTAACCTCACAGGTCTTCCTCTGAATTGATGATTCCAGTTTTTGTGCTCACTTGACATGTCTTTGTTTGACTCCACAAAGTTCAGAAGTGCATCTATGCACTGGTATTCAGAGACCGTAGTACTCTGTCATACCCTCCTGGCATAAAACCACAAAGAACCTCTCAAGCCTGAAATCAAAACAACTCCCTGCAAATGTCTAGCATACATCTATAGCATAAATTGAACACACAGACATTCATTCAACACAGACAATATGCAGGAAAAACTATTGTTTGTATTAAAATGGAAAATGCTTGTTTTTACCAGGTGATCTTGAGCACGGCCTGTAACAAGGTCTCGGATCCTTCTCTTCTGCTCTCTCCTTCCTAAAAAAAAACTCTTCTAAATGAGATCCACATTTGATATTTTACATGAGGGGGCTCTTAGAGCTCTCCCCTCCAATCTACCTACCCTATTCAAATACATTGAATGGGTTGTCTAGTCCACAAATCGGATCTAGATCTCAGTATTCAAAGCATTAAAGGCCTACCTACTTCTACGCATGTACCAAGCACGGCTTCACGGCTCACCAGCCTAAACATTAAATTACATTCAAATTCAAAATTGAAGACAAGGGATGCACCTCTCTTTAGCCTTGAATGCACGCGTGACGTGGCTGGCTGGCTGGCTGGCTGACGTGGAGAGATGCTCCTGCATCAACAAGCCATATCAAAGAAAGAAAAATTATTCCCAAAGTTGACCAAAATAGACTTAGTCGAAAGGACCAATGAGGTCCAAGACCCCAACTTAATCGTCAACTCCTTGCCCTTACTAAGCAAGCCTTCGATAAACAAGTTGATATTTTTAAGGCGTTGTCTTTAGAAAAGATTTACAACATCCTTGAATATGATGAAGATGACGTCGATAACTGGCTAGTCGACTATTCGATACAGAATGAAGAAATTGATCAGGCTATGCGTAATCTTTCTATCGATCTAAGGGAATTAGAAAAGGAATTTTTCAACATAAAAATTCGGAATGAGATCAACGTCGCCCCCTGGAGAAGCTAAATTGAAGAATGTGTCAAAAGGCAATTGAAGCAGGTTGTCGACGAAAGGAAACAAGCAGTTGGTACGATTCCAGTAGTCATCGACGACAGCAATAAAAAGGCATCAGCAAGCAAAATAACAAAATGGGTGATATGTACCATCACTGTAATTCTATACTGATCACATCCTGCTTTGTTTATCAATCCAATTATTCCACCTTTTTAAATAGAAATGTCCAGCCAAAGACTGATACCTTTCAATTTCTTCTTTTCAGGTATTACACTCTACCATCGCCCACTTCTTCTTCCACAGTCCTATTTCTTGTACATATTTCTCTTATGGTCCGCATGAGCCCCAATCCCAGTCAGACAATATTGTTTTTTGATATATTTCAAATAAACTATTTTTTATCTCCTTTATATGTATGTGCTTATAAATGTTTATCTTCAACTATGTTGAATGTCAAGAAATTGTGTTTATTTAATTTGAATTATCTTTTTCTCATGCATATATTTTTCTCTTGCTATGCATATAACTTTTTTTGTCCTTTCACATATATAGACATACATGCCAGATGGTCTAGGAAAGAACGGAAATTTTGAACATAGCAAAATGGATTATATAGATTACATAGAGGCCATGTGTCATTTACTGCATGGATACCACTTGTGCTTCATGTTGCTTGTTACATATCCACTGCAGTTTCCATCTACCTTCGCTACTTTTTCCCCATCCCTGTGCATTTATTTCCAATTCAACCCGACAGGGACTACGCTGCCATTTTTCCACAGGAAAAATGCAGCTTCTATGTTATTCATTACGAATCAATAGAAACTTTATAATTACAAGATGTAGCGAAGTCTATGAACAATACTGCTACAAAATTCTATGTGATTAATTTTTATTATTATCATTTAGTATGAAGGAAATGATATTTTAGATGTTGTCATATGTAAGTACATAGTATGTATATGTGTGTCATATGTAATGGTTAGTGTAATTGTTTTCTTTTAATTGAGTAGACTTTATTTTTATTATTGTTAATTTTTGTTAATTGAGCGGATTTTTTTTTTTTTAATGTAACCTTATCTAACATAACAGTAGCCTAACAAATATTGGGTTATAGAGCACCTCACTACTATAGATGCAATGATTATAGAATAAGTTATAGATTTCAAAAAGTCCTACCCTTATATTGTTTAATACTTTAAAATTTCAAGTTTATGAGTGATTTCTTTACAAGTATGTCATTCCTTCCATCATAGTCTAACATTGTATGTTTTGATTTTTTTTGGGATATTTTCTCTTTAATTTTACTTGGCCAGAAATTGTTTCATTGACAGATTTGAGTAGCTAAGTCTATATAATCTGAGTTCCCCAAGAGTTTAGTTTTTAAGTACAATGAACCCATTTATCCTTTAAAAAATGCAATTTAAATAATAGAAAATTGTGATTTTGTTCATATTAAAACCAAAACATAA